>JAAMXP010002823.1:0-60409 GCA_019693395.1 Ettlia oleoabundans | reverse complement strand
ATTCTCAACACTGCTGCTGGGGGGCGGGCGGCATCATCAACAATGCTGCTGTGGTGAGCAGCATTCTCAACAATGCTGCCAGAGTTTGAGCGGCATTCTCAACAATGCCGCCAGGGGTTGAGCGGCATCAAATATGCTGCCAGGGTTTGAGCGGCATTCTCAATACTGCTGCCGGGGGGTGAGCAGCAGTTTCAACAATGCCGGCCAATGGGCTGGCGGCATTCTCAATACTGCTGCCGGGGGGCTGGCGGCATTCTCAACAATGCCGCCCGGGGGGCGGGCGGCATTCTCAACAATGCTGCTGGGGGGTGAGCAGCATTCTCAACAATGCTGCTGGGCTGAGCAGCATTCTCAACAATGCTGCTAAGGGGGTGAGCGGCATTCTCAATAATGCTGCCGGGGGGCGGGCGGCATCATCAACAATGCATTTGGGAGGTTGAGCGGCATTCTCAACAATGCTGCTATGGGGGTGAGCGGCGTTCTCAATAATGCTGCCGGAGGGCGGGGGCGGCATCATTAACAATGCATTTGGGAGGTTGAGCGGCATTCTCAACAATGCTGCTTGGGGGTTGAGCGGCTTTCTCAAAAAGGCTGCCGGGGGGCTGGCGGCATTCTCAATAAGGCTGCTGGGGTCTGGCGGCATTCTCAACAATGCTGCTGGGGTGAGCAGCATTCTCAACAATGCTGCTGGGGGTCTGGCGGCATTCTCAACAATAAGTGTGATGCCAATCGGCCTTACACCTGATGCAGAGGTCAACATGTGCTGCCCCAACAGAATGTGCAAGGCTGAGTAGCTGACATTTGCTGGGCTCCCAGCACTGGCATCGATGTCTCCGTAGCGCTCCTTAATGCTTTTTGCATGCCGGTTGGCTGCTGGCCTGCAGGGATATGGTGAGCCATGCATCCTGCTACTCGCCCGAGCTTGCCGAGCCTGTCAAGTGCCTCACGACCCTGCTGCTCGCCAACCGCAACACCTACATCAAGGCTGACCTGGCACACAAGGTACCTTTATTGCTGCCATCCTGCACCAGCTAGTGCACACTCTGCAACAAGCTGTCGGTTCAGCTGTCGTTTTGCATGACTTTCATATCAATCTGTTATTGAATTAAAGGCGAAGCTGCACTTGCCCAGTTCTTGCTCACCTGTATTCCTGTTCTGGTCTCTGCAGGAGATTCCTGCCAGTGTGCGCAAGATGGAGGACGTTGTTTGCACCCTGGTTTGCCTGCTGGACCCTCCCTCATGGAGCAAGGTGGCAGCGCACGCCAGCCTCTCGCGTGCCTATAAGGGTGGTATCAGCCTCTTAACCTTCAACTAAGGCTCGAAAGCCGTCAACCAGGTGAAGATGCATGCTGTGTGGCCCACTGTTGGGCATACCCAGCAGCGACAGCAAAAGTGCACCCCCAGCATGGCTGAATCTTGGTGCAGGAATCTTTGGGCAGGAGCGGGATTTCTTCACGCTGCAGTGAGTTTTGCAAGGTGGGTGCTTCTTGATGCATGCTACTTCAAACTGTAGTTTCAACTGCGTTGAGTCCATTGTGTACGGCGCTGTTGGGACGCTCCGCCATCTGACCATGCATGTGGATAGGTCAATGAAGCAGCGGTGCTCCCGGTTGACGCCAACGTCTTGTGAATGGGTGGATGTGGGTGTTCCAAAAGGCGCCCTCTGAAGCCAAACACACCTGCGCTGCCTGCAGGGCTGTACAACAAGATTCAGCCTCCAGCCTTTCTTGAAGAGCAGCAAGGGTGCAGTGGAGTGCAACCAGCTATATTACGTGCGGTACTGCCGATTACAGAACTTACGCGCCCATTACAGACTGTGCTCGCCAAGTCAACCATACATGAGTGCAACAGACAGTCTCATATTGTTTTGCTAGTATTTGTTCCTAGTAAGTAGTTGTTGAGCATATATGTGAGATTCTTGCAAGGAATCGTTGCTGCCAGTTAGGATGTAAATGCAGTGAGAATGTATGGACATGTGACGTGCTGGTATGTGTGAGGCCTTCCAGCTTAATCGGGCGATGTCGATTGTAAAGGGAGCAGTCAGTGCACCTGGCTGTTGAATGGCCTGCAACGGGGTTTCACCATAATAACAGTACACAGCTTGAGGCATGGTGTGATACTTGGGACTGCTCGTCCTCACTGGTTACTGCAATGCTCACACCAAGTGGCTAACGTGCTACTAGTGGCAAGAACATTATTGAAGAGAAGATAGTGACATTACAGTAGTACTGTTATGAAGTTGAAACCATCAATAGGCTCAGCAAGACGGCAAGGGCTAAGCAGGCAGCAATGTTGCACCCTGCCCTCAGGCTGGTGCAAAATGGTGGCTCTGCTTCTGCGGCCGCGCCAGTCCCGCCTGCTCCTTGAGCTCCTTCTGCTGCCGCATCACAGCGCACACGTCGTACACCCGCCACTCGTACTCCGGCATGCTGCGGCAGCAGGCCTCCAGGAAAGCCAGGCTGACAGTCGATAGCTTGGGGTAGCGCGGTGCTGGTGGTTGCACTGTTCTGCCTGATGCAAGCTCCCCAGTGGCACTGCCCCCGCTGTGGAATGCTTCAGCTGGCGCTTCTGCGGGGAGGTAGTCATTATTGGGCTGGTGCTGCTGCTGTGCTGCCATCCAGTCGTCCCGCGCCGCCTTCCAATCATCAAACACCTGGCAGAAGGGTGGAGAGCAGCACCCACATCAAAAGTAAGCACGATGCAAGTGCAATGCAGACACGCAACGCAATGTAGCACGAAGGTCGGCTTCTTGCTGCTGCAGATGAATGAGCTCGCCCATTCTGCGAACTTATGCCCATGCGCCTGGCCTGGCTGCCAGCCAGCCTGCGAGCAACAGAGCCACCCATCACCAACTCATACCATGAATTTGAACACCCTTCGAGCACAGCTTGCCCACCTGCAGAGCCTGCTTGACCTTGCGCTCCCTGCAGTAGTTCTCAATCAGCGCCTCCCACATGCGCCGGTGAGACACCGCAACCGCAGCCAGACCCATCTTGCCCAGGCGCCGCAGCTGCTTGTAATACTTGGCTGCTGTGCGCAGGTCCTTGGCTGCTGCAAAGGCCTGAACCAGGGCGGCCAGTGCATCTCCATCTGGCATGTGAGTGCGGTTGGACAGCCCGCTTTTGGGAGCCATGGGGGCGGGCAGCGCCGCCAGTTCCTGCCGCCATGCACAGGCCAGCATGTCGTTGTACACAGTCTCCGCCACATCCAGCTGCAAAAACGTCAAATAGAGTGGACGGCAGGCAAGCAGGCAGGCAACCAAGTAGGTGGCAAGCAGGCAGGCAATCAGTAAAAGGAAGCGGGAGCTGAAGCACAGGTGAGTGTGACCTGGCAATGCGGCTTCTAGTGATACACACGGTAAACGATTCACAATTGAATCTTGAACAGTGCTGCAGCGCTGATGCCACAGGGTGTCCTGCTGCACACCTGGTTGGCTTGGCAGAGGGACACGATGAGCGCTGAGCCGGAGGCACCGTCAACTTCCATGCCCTGGGCCCGTACTGCAGCAGGGAAGCAGGCATAGCAGCACGAGTTCGAATAGCGAACTGCAGCCACTGCAAGCCTGACACACCTGGCAGGCAGGTATTGATTAATAGATGCATAGCATTAGCGCAGTAATCTTTCTTGCAAGGATTGGCAAAAGACCACAAAGCAAATTTGTACTGCCTGCTCACATGAGCGGTACAGGTCGTAGGCGGCGGCGCTGCGCGAGGCCTTGGCGCATCCTGTGATGAGGCTGAGGTAGGTGCGGCGGCTGGGGCGCATGCCCATGGTCTGTGGCACAGAAGGCAGTGCACAGTGGGGCAGAGCTGGGTTGATTTCCAGGCTTGCTTCAATATGCTGGGCAGGAGCCAGGACGCGCAGCAACAGCAAATTCACTGCTGCAGAAAATGACCTTGCACACGCTTAGCCCCCAAACCTGCGCGTGCAGGCCGTACCAGGGCGCACACACCTGGCACAGGCTCAACAGGCGCAGCGCTCGGTCGATGTACTTGCCGCACAGCGCACGAATTAGGGAGTTGAGCGTGTGCTCATGCAGCCCGCCGCTGCTGGTGCCGCCTGTGCTGCCATTACCACTCCCCGAAGCTCCTCCAGCAGCGCCAACGCCGGCTCCAGCCCCACTGCTGGCTCCTGCTGTGTCCCTGCTGCTACCTGCCTGGCTAGCTGAGGGTGAGGTGGAGCTGCCTCCTGAGCGGGCCAATCTCTTCACGAGGTCCACCGCCTCCTCCAGCCTCTCAGCCTCGGTGCACATGCTGATCAACATGTCGTGCATCTGGTCGCTGGGCACCACACCCTGCAGGAGACCACAAACCACATCGAAACAGGAGTTCATCATTTGTCGGCGCTCAAGTAAGTAGAGCAAGAGACAAAGAAAGTGAGGATGCTGGGCATACCAGATCAACAGAGACACAAAATTGGTGCCTGCCACCAAACTCAGCCTGGCCCACACGCACCTCGTCGCAGGCCTGCTGGTAGAGGGCAAAGGCGCGGTTGACGTCCCCTGCCTTCTCACACGCCGCCAGCAGGCAGCCGTAGGTGACGGCGCTCGGCACCAGCTGCTCCCGCCGCATCTCCTCGAAAAGATCAAAGGCAAGCTGCAGCGGCGAAAGGCAGGTGAAATCGTAGTGTGACTGGCGGCTGGAGGGATGTTCACGTGCGACTGGGGAGAGTCAAAGGCAAGGAAGAGCCGTGTGGAAGCCAGGCAGGCACAGCTGGGCAGCAGAGCTTACAGGGAAAAGCCAAGTTGATCAACAGCCCAAGCAATACATCCGCACAAACACAACATGAACCGGGCCCGCACAGCACAAAGCCAGGCGCAATTCGCATCACACATTGCTGGTGCCTGCAGGCCCACCTGTGTCCACTGCTGCCCTCCCGCCTGCACGCATGCGTCTATGAGGCTGGTGTAGATCTCAAGGTTGGGCCGGATGCCCAGCTGCGCCATGCCTTCAAACACGCGGCGGGCACTGGCCGCATCACGCGCCTTGGCATAGCAGTTGAGTAATGCGCCGCAGGTGCGCTGCGTGGGCTCAATGTCTGCGCAAGTGGTACAGGGTTTGGTTTTGGTAAGGTGCATGGATTTTTGTGGAGGGTCCGTGCCACACAGATACAGGTTGAAGTTTCACAGTCAACAACAAGGGCACAATCGCAAAAAGCAAGCGAAGGGCTGGTGGGCAGGAAGCTTTGCAGGCGCACAAGGGCAGCCAGCTGTCCCCTCGCCTCACCGGCGTCCACCATGTCGGAAAAGATGCGCATGGCAGCCCGCACGTTGCCGCACACCGCCGCGGCGGCAATGAGGGTGTTGTATGTGACGACATCAGGAGCGGGGCCACGTCGGCGCATGGTGCTGTACACCCCATAAGCGCGCTGCAGCTCCCCGATGGACCCCAGGAAATGAAGGAGCGCGTTATAGGCTACCAGCATGTCACTGCAATGACAACAATAGCGCAGTGGCACACAGTGGAAGTATAGGCTGCATGAGGTTGAATGGTTGCGAGGGGTTTTAGCTTAACAGTAAGGATGAGCCGGTAATGGTCAGCCACTTTCTGATCCTATTGCCATGGCTGTGCCGCGCTGAACGTGGCACCACCATGCTGAACGGCTGTGCTCACCGCTCATAGTGCAGGCGCAGATGGCCCTTGACCGCCTCAGCCTGCCAGGACGCCTGCATGGCCTCTGCCGCTTCAAGCGCCACTTCTACCAGGGCTGAAGAAGCGCCCGGGGCGCAGGCTGCAGTGCGGGGGTCAATTGCAGTAATACGTTCACCGCATGAATGGCAGCGACGATAGCAGCAGCTGCTTCAATAAAGGTCAGTTTTGATTGTTTTAAAGAACAGACGGTTGCAGAAGCCGCCAAACTGCCCAGGCCCTCATCACCGTCCCCGGACGACGGCACGCACCCGCAAATAGGGAGGAAAAGAGGTGTGGCGTTGGCCGCACTCTGTCCCGCTTGACCGCTGTCCACACATCAACCGCCCGCTCCGGTATGGCCTGTCTTTGGATCAACGTTAGCAGCGCCGAGTAAACAGTCTCATTTGGTGGACCGCAACTGCAGGAAGAAGGGCAGGTGGGCACACTGTGTTTATAAAGCCTGGTTTGCAGATTGTACCACGGCATATATGGGCGCTTGAAACCAAACCTAGCCCTGCAAGCCACGTCTGTGCTGGCTAAGCGGTTTGATGATGAAGTTGCCGGTGCTGGTCACACCACTACTGCTTGCAGACTGTTGTTGCTGGCATCACCCCAGACTGCCCCACCTGCGCAGCAATGCCAGCGCTGCAAAAAGCCTATCGCGCTGTGCAGGGGTGCAGGACGCGTAGCTGGCAGCTGTGAAGAGAGCTGACACCACATAGTTGTTGGGCTCGATGCCTGCAGCTTTCATCTCATCAAACATCTGCAGGGGGCGTGGCAGAGAGGGGATGGGAGGGTGGTCAGGTGTGGACCCAGTTCTTCAAGTGCATGCTGCTGGCGCTGCTGCCACCCACCACACCCTCCAAACCAGCAAGAGAGCACCCCTCATCCTCAGTTACTCGCCCACCAAATGCGAGCGCTGCCTTGTGCCAGCTTGATGGCTGGCCCTACCTGCAACAGCCACTCTGCGTCGCCATGCCGTGCCTTGGCTGAGGCGGTGAACAGGGCGGCGTAAGTGAATGTTGTGGGCTGCAGCCCCGCCTGTCGCAGCTCGTCATACAGCCGCAGCGCCTCGGGCAGGAGCTCCGCTGCAGCTGCCGCCTTGAGTAGCGAGTTGTAGGTGATGATGTCGGGTTGGATGCTGTCCCGCCTCATGATGGACACAACCTGCACAGCAACAGACAGTCAAATCTACAATCAGTCAAACCAAGGAAGAAGTGGCGAGACAAGGAAGCGGCGGCAAGGATTGTTGCAGCATGCGTCACCCATAGTGCAAACGGAAAGCTTTCAATACTGAGGCAAGCGCTGCAGCACCAGCTTTGGCCCCTGCTTGGCAACTCCGCATCAACTTGCAGGCCAGATGAGTGCTTTCTGCCCTGCCAGCAACTATATTCATGCAAAGCATGGCTAATTGAGTCATGGCTACGTAGCCGAGACGCGTACCTCCTGGGCTGCCTCCCAGTTGGCTTGGTTGGCACAGGCTGAGATGGCGGCATTGACGACCTCAACAGTGCGGCACTCCCGCAGCTCCCACGCACGGCAGAAAATGCCCAGGGCATCGGAAAGACGGCCACCAGCGCTAAATCCCACAATCGCTGAAGTGGTGCACTTCTGGTCCAGCGGCAGGCCTGCTGCGGAGCGTGCTTCCAGCACTCGGTTAACGGTGGCGAGGTCCCGCCGCTTGTTAGCTTCCTTCATCACAGCAGGCCAGGGCGCCACCTCTGGGTGCAAAAGCTGCAGGTAGCTGACTGCCGCATCTGGTCGATTGCGGTAGAAGCAGGCCTGGATCAGCTGCCGGTTCCGTTCAGGCTCCAGAAGAGGCACTGGCGCCCCGCCCACTGCCGCTGCCGCCTCGCGCAGCACCGCCAGCGCGGTGTCTAGCTGCCCAGATTTCAGCGCGGCGTCGAACCGGCCAAACAGTCGCTGCATGGGATGGCTGCCTTGCCCAGCCTGCGGGCGTGACTGACGGTGGACGGCCGGGCGCGGCGCTCGAGCAGGCGCCGAAGCCTCTTGTCCCAGCGCCCCATGGACCGCCAGATAGCGCTGCCTGCTGAATCTAAGCGCACGCTGTTGCAGAACTTGCGGCAACAAGTTGACAGTGAGGCAGCTGGGCAAAACAGCGGCCGACATACCGCCACGCCAGGTCGGTCTGTGACGGTGAATTGATCACAAGACCATGCACTGGCATCAATGCATATGCATGGAGATAGGGAGAGTTACTTCATTGCCGTTCCGACGTGGCCAACAGTGGCATTTCCATTCCCAATTTATGATTGCTATTAGACTTGATGTGCATACTTTGGTGGCATCCTAATTGCAAGCATGACTGCCAACCAGGCCAAAGAACGGAGGGTGGTTGCGGGTTTAGCGTCTGCGCTTGGCTTGGGTCCCGATGAAGACGCTTTCACAATTTTGCGGACGGTAGCGCAAACCTTGGGATGCACTGTCGCAGATGATGGATCTACTGCTTTGATAGAGGCGAGTGCCGCTTTCGAGTGGCTGCCAAACTGATCAAGAACGACTGGTGGCTGCAACTGGGAATCAGGTGGAAGCCATGTGAAGTTGCCGAAGTTGGGTACATGCCGGGTCTCATGCAGGAGGAGGCAGAGCCAGCAGGGCGCAGCAAGAAGCGGCGGCGGGGCAAGGAGCCAGCCAGCGAGGCGCAGGAAGCGGCAGCAGCTGGGGAGGGCCAGGAAGAAGATGTGGAGCAGGAGGAGGAGGTTTCAGAGGGAGAAGATGAAGAGGAAGAAGAGGGGGATGAGGATGGCAGCGGCAGTGGCAGTGGAAGTGAGCTGCCAGAAGAGGGGGAGGGTGTGGAGGACATGCTGGAGGTGAGTGCAGGCCCATTGCTGAAATATGGTGGAGGGGTCTTGCTCGCGCATTGATTATGACATTAGGTACATGTGCAGGTTCAAGGTGAACAGCCGGTTAAGAGCTGTGGTGCTGGTGGGAAGTTGCGATTGTTGGCAGCAGTGGGGCGCTGGCAGGCGGTTCCCATTAACGGTCACGTTATCGTTGTCATCCACATGCCCACGCCTGTTCCTGCTTCACTGCGTAACTGCCTGCTGGTCCTTCTCGCTACCTAATTTCGCACTTCCAGGACTTTGACTTGACTGTGGAGCCGGTCAAAGTTGAGGACCCGCGCACCCCAGACATGGTAGGTTGGCTGGCTGGGGCGGGTGGGACATAAGGAGCGGTCGCATGTGGTGAAGGAGTGGGTAGTTGAGTTGGTGTGATGCACATAATGATTCCCTCATAAATGGCCTCTGAATTGATCCATCTCTTCTGCAATGGCCATGCTCATACCCTGCCATGTACTCCGCAACCGGGTGCCACGACTTAATTGCCAGTATGCTGTGCATGCTGCCCTCGCAGGTGTCCCAGGAGGAGATTGAGGATGGGGAAGGCGTGTTCCAGTGGCTCATCACCCCCGTGGATGTGGAAACATTCTATGAGGTGGGCAAGTTGGGGTAATAAGATGGGAACAAACAGACTGGCAATCTTGATTGGTGTTGTATGGAGAGCATCATTTTGGCAGCCGCAGCGAGGCGTTGTGCAGCATGGGATGGCTGCATGGCCACAAAGTGTGCAGCTCTCCTGCCACTACCACAAACTCTAAATGTAGGGAGATGCATTAGTCAAAGCCAGCACCCTTTTTCTCTCCGCTGCTCCCTCACTGTTTTGCCTAGGCTATCCATGATGACGAGCCGCTGCTGGTGACGCGTCCCAACAACAGGACTTACTTTCAGGGGCTGTTCAGTAGGGAGGGTGAGTGGGCCGGCAGGCGCAGCGAGCAAGCAGCCCTGCTGCCGCACACGCTGGGATGAGCACCGGCTGGGCGATCCTGGTGCTTCCAGCCCCCAGCCCAACTGGCAGCTGCTTTCTTCCAGTGGAAGATCCAGCAAGGGTGTGGAAACATATCAATGCCAATGGTCAATAACATTGCTGCATGCCCCCTTCAGTTTTAAGCCAGCTCTGGCAATTCACGCTTTCAACCATAACTCTGCCTCCCTACCGCATGCAGAGATTGACCGGCTGCTGCGTAGCGGCAACATGCAGTACCAGTGAGCGACAGCTGCTGTTTGGCCTTGATCCCTGTCTTCCGGCCCTGCTGTTGCAACCTGTGTTGCAAGCATGGTAGATCTGCGAGCCAGGCTGACTGACATTTGCTTGGTCTTTTTGCTTTGTGGCTTGGAGTTATACACATATATGTCATCTTGACTTCTCAGTTTCATACTTGCTGATTCTAGCTCCCCATCCCTGTGTGTTGCAGGTTAAATGTGGACGTCACTAGCTACAGCGCGGGCGGCAAGAAGCGCGCAAACTTCAACTACAACGGAGAGGCCGAGCCCACAGAGGGCACAGGTGCGTGGGTTTGACGAGGACGGGCTATCAGCCTCACCTGGACTTTGTGCAAAGCCCTGAGGAAGAAGAGTAGCCCTGACAACAGATGTGCCGAGAATCGGGCATTCTTACTGGAGGTTGATTACAGCGGGGCACAAGCAACTCCTGCTCCACTGATGCATTCCTGTGCCCCGCACAGTGCCGATCCAGCCCTTGCTTTCCTCCTTACCCATCATTTTCGTATGCTCTGCAGCCCCCGAGATGGCAGATGCTGAGGTTGTGTGGCGGCGATTCAACAAGGAGGGATGCAGCGTGCGCCTGCTGCATCCACAGCGCTTCTCCGACCCAGTCTGGCGCCTGGTGGCACGCTTGGAGAGCTTCCTGCAGTGCCCTGTGGGCTGCAACTCCTACCTCACACCGGCAGGCACCCAGGGCTTTGCTCCTCACTGGTGAGCGCAAGCGCTGTGCTGGGTGCTGGCAGGGGGTGAGCTGGAGGAGACTTGCGAAGCTTCAGGGTGCCACAGTCGACGGGAGGGCTTGTAACCGGGCAGCGACAGTCGCTTTCTGCTTCAGTGGGCTTGTGGAAAGCATGGATGTGCAGCACGACACAGAGCTCCTGAATGCTTGCTTCGTATGTGTTCAGCATATTCAACCAATCTACCGTTCGACATACAGTACGTGTTTGCCAGCTTGCACCTTGCCATTTAATCTGCTTCGTGTGTCTTTGGTTTGTACCGCAGGGACGACATTGACGCCTTTGTGCTGCAGCTGGAGGGCAAGAAGCGCTGGCGCCTGCATGCGCCCACAGACCCCGAGCACGTCCTGCCACGGTGGGCGCACCGCAGCCTTTGCCTGTAGCCATCGTCCCTGCTTTTGCCTGACTGTGTATATAGCAGTAAGCTTGGTTTTGAACTGGGCTCTCCGTGCCTCATGCCACTCCCAGCACAACTGGGGAACCCTAGCGCTTGTTGCATGGCAGTTGCTGATACTGGCTGATTTCAAGTGCCGTTGTCACAGTCAACTGTATTGCCATTTGTGCCTTACCCTGTACTGCAGGTACAGCAGTCGTGACTTCAGCGAGGATGAGGTGGGGGAGTGTGTGCTGGATGTGGTGCTGGCACCGGGGGACCTGCTGTACATGCCACGCGGCACAGGTGGGTGGGTAACGGGTCAGCCCTTTGGCAGGACAGGGGCCTCCTGGCGGACCTTGAGATGGACGTGCACCTTGAGCAAATGTGCTTGCCATGCACGCTGTATGCGGGAACGGCTGGGCTTAAAGGCGAAATAAGTAAGTATCAGGTTGAGCAGAAGCTGGAGAGCTGACGTGTTTGGCAGCCGGATTGCTGGCAGGCAGGCAGCCCTTCGTGTCACCCATATGGTTGCTACAACATCTGAACAGTGCTTCCCACATTTCAATCATTCTCTTCTGCATGCTGCAGTGCACCAGGCCGAGTCACTGCCCGACAGCCACTCCCTGCACATCACTATTTCGGCCAACCGGCAGCGCTCGTGGGCGGGTGAGCACATGGTGCAGCAAAAACACTGCCCCCCTTCTCCAACATCACTTTAAAATATGTCGTATTCACTAGGTGTTGCCGTATTGCGGTAGTATAACAAGCACAGCAATGGATGTGTCTGCATCCTTTGCTACAAGTACGCGCCAGACTTCCCTGCTTGAGTCCTGCACATTTGTGTTGCTCACCCAGAACCCAACTGTACCCTGTATGCCCTTTGCTTTCTGCCCTCCCATCCTTTCCTGCTGTCCCATTCACTTCCCTGTGCAGCGTTCCTTGAGGAGGCGCTGCCCCAAGCTCTGCGGCTGGCTGCCCAGGCCAACCGGGACCTGAGGCGCACGCTGCCACGCGACTACTTTGACTACATGGGGGTGGTGCACGAGCGGCCAGAGGGTGAGGGCAGCGGTGGGAGAAGTTCTGGATGGATGGGGTGATGGATGTGTTCAATAGGTGTGATAAATAGCAGCGGGTCATGTGTGAGCTGGCTATTTGTAGAAGATGGTTTGGGCATGCAATTTTTGTTGATTTGCTGGGGGCCCATGCCTCGGTGGCACTGTCGAGCACAGCGGGCAGACCTTGGAGTTTCCAGATGTAGCTGGTGCTGCTGCGTCGGCTGCATTTCTTGCCTCGTGTTGACCTGCTTTCCGTAGCGCATGGTGCTTGTGCTGCAGGTGAGGAGAGTGAGGAGGACCCCCGGCGTGAGGCCTTCACACAGAACTGTGCGGAGCTTATAGAGACGGTGATGCACCACATGCCGCTGGATGGGGTGGCAGACCAGCTGGCGGTGCAGTTCCTGCAGCAGCGCATGCCGCTGGCCCCACGCAAGGTGAGCCCTCAAGAAGTACATTTACGGGGGGCGGTGCCGTTGACACAATGTATTAACCTGCTCTCAACCTGCTCTCCTGCTGGGGTGGGACACTGTGTGCTCTGCTATGTGCTGCATGCTGATGCTGCCTGTTAGGGCGTCACTAAGTAGGTTGCTTTTGTAGCGCAGCGAGCACATGCGCTGCTGCACATGCGCTCAACTGTCACGTATTGGCATCGAGCAAGCTTTCTGTCCCCTTGAGCTAAAGATCCTTGGCATTCCCCTCTGGTGCTGGCATAGCAGGGCACAACAGCGAAAGCTAATGAGGAGGGCGGAGCTGGTGGCTCTGGAGGGATCACCCCTGCCACAGTTGTGGCATTGACGCAGCCGGGCATCGCGCGAATGATCATCAACACTGAAGGGCCGGAGCCAATCGCAGAGGTGCACCACTGCATGGCCAACCGGCGGGACCTGCACGCCCATAAGCCCGCCGATGAGCAGGAGGCGTTGCAAGAAGCGCTTGAGGAAGTGGCAGTGGACGCTGCGGGGGTGATAGAGTTTCCGCTGGGCTGTGCCGAGCTCCTTGACATCCTGCTGTCTGCGGGGAGCGGTGTGGAGGGTGCTCCAGAGGCGGTGCAGGTGGGAGAACTTCCGGCGCCTGAGGATGGTTGCGATGTGGACCCTGCAGCGGTGGTTAAGGCGCTGGTTGAGGCAAAGGTGCTGGCGGTGAAGGACTAGGGGCAACATATGCAATTTTATTGGGTTGTTGATGGCTGTCGTTGGTGGGGCCTGTGAAAGCCTCTTGGCGCTCTTTCTGACGTAGTGGCTCTGCTAGTAGAGCTTGTTAATGACTCTGTAAATTTCCGGGTTCCAACGAGCGAAGGGCAATGGAATGGCAGTAAGGGTGACAACATGGCCACTTGCTGCCTTAAACCGTTGCGGCTTTTACAACTAGCAAGACATAGAACGTATTGTCGTCTGCATGAGATTAAAGGTTATCATGCCATCAGCAGCGGTCATGCATGGGCGCTGCAAATTGGTAGCACTGAGCACAAGGATGGAGGTCCTGACCCACAACGGTTGAAAGTTTGAAAGACTAATGGCGACATGCCCCAGATAGGTGTGGGTTTATATGGTGTCCCCTTGAAACTTATGCAGGTGATGATGTTGAGGTATATCTGGCAAGCAATGTGAATTGCAGCAAAGCAAGGTTGACGCACGCTATGCGGCGCCAATACCCGTTGCCGGGGTCGGCCGCAGCCAGCCAGCAGAAGCAGCACAGCAATCTGCATTTCCGCATTTGCTTTCCCAACTCTCAGATTTGAAAGTACAAGTCTTCGGTGCACCGCAACGGAGGTTTACCGACCGGCGCAGCCGCTTGTCCAGCCGGTTGTCTGCTGAGCAGCCATCGCTTGCAGGTGCGCGACCTGCTGCTGTCCATGCCGGATAGCGAGAGATCGCCTGCGATGGAGTGCGCCCGAGTGAGCCAGCGACTTGGAGCTGACACCTGTTGCTGGGCTTCTATGCTTGCAGGGGCGGTGGCACAGAGAGCTCCTTGCGCATCTGCAACAGCGGGCCTGCGCGTGGCGGTCCGAAGCTCTTGCTTCAAATGCCGGCAGAGGGCCTCGCTCCTGCCGCTGCAGCAGGCGTAGTAGCAGTGCAACCGCTCAAAGGACAACTTCGGCAATCCAATGTGCTGCGGTGCGGGCCTAGGCAACTGCGGCCACGATGTGTCGCCGCTGCCGCTGCCGCTACCTCAGCTGCGCGGCCAGAAACCAGTGCTAGCTCTCAACCCCTTCCCATTCGTCAACAGATGTGCAGCCCGGCACCCCTTGGGTCACAGCGGAGCCAGTGGGGTACGTTGTCCATGCCACGACAACGCTGGCAGCAGCAGCAACGTGCACCCTTTCGGCGGCGGCGGCACGTGTTGGTTGCTGATTCACCGGACAACTCCCTTGTTCCCGTGGGAGCAGCAGCAGAGCAGCCATCAGCAGCAGGGGAGCCTCGTGCAGCAGAGGAACCAACAGCAGCAGTAGATACGACCAATGTGGCAGAGCAGGCTGCAGACACAACCTCAGCAGCAGCCGCAAAACAGCCTGAGGCAGCCCCTCCAGCGCAGCAGCAGCAGCAACAGGACACAGTGCCTGTCGTCCCGCACCGTTGGCTGGTAGTGGGGATGATGGCCCTTTCCTTCTGCCTGGGAAACATGGATAAAGTCAACATGTCGGTGGCAGTGATCCCCATGGCAAAAGAGCTGGGCTGGTCAGCCATGGAGCGAGGGCTGGTCTCCTCCTCTTTCTTCTGGGGCTACTCCCTCACTCAGATCCCAGCAGGCTGGGTGTCCACCAGGTGGGTCCTACTGAAATACGGAGAGACAGCACTTGTGGCCCGTCAGCAGTTGTGGGTGTTGCTGCTGCAGCTGTTGTGCAGGTGCGGCTTCCCAAGCAGGCGCCCTTCTTCCCTCTGCCCTCCTTACCCTGCCATCTGTCGCCACTTTCCTTTCCGCAGCATTGGAGGGGCGCGTGTGCTGTTTGTGGGCGTTGCGCTGTGGTCGCTAGGCACCCTGGTGGCACCCCCTGCGGCCCAGATGGGACTGGTGGCGCTCTGTGCCACCCGCCTGTTTGTGGGCCTTGGCGAGGGGCTGGCACCCAGCTCAGCAACCAATGTCATGGCCCGTATAGTGCCAGAGTGAGTGACCACTCAGCCTGCTCTTCGTAATGGGCATCTATTATTGCGGTGGCTGCCAGTGCCGGTAGCGCATAGCTGCTGAAGGAGACCGGTACACACCTCTGGTTGACAGGCCGGCGCATGCCACTGTGCACCCCTACAAGCGGCCAGGGGGCACGCCGTAGCACCCCTTACTCATGTACCAGAGCGCTGCTGCTTTAACACATCAACATCGAGATTCGTATGCCATTTGCAGGTCTGAGCGTGCCCGCGCTGTCACAACGGTGTTTGGCGGCCTGGACGTTGGCAGTGCTGTGGGCCTGCTGCTGTGCGGTCCCCTCATCCACTACTTTGGCTGGCAGTCGGTCTTCTACCTGTTTGCGTTGCTGGGCCTGGTGTGGTGCGCGATTTGGCCCCTGTGCAAGCCGGAGCAGCAAAGCCTAGGTGGGTGCGTTAGTCGGTGTGGGCTAATCTGCCGCGCGCTTCGGTGCCTCTGTTCTCCTTTTGGGTTCTTACCATGTAGCATGTGTATTGTTATCGAGCGATGTGTTGGCCTGCAAACTGCTTGCAAGATGGGCAGGTTTGGCACAGCAGCATCACATGTGTGCAAGCCCTGCAGATTGCCTTGGTCCTGTACTTCAGCACCAGCTGCTTTCAAGCATCTGATGGCTGCCACTGCCTCCCTCCCCCACCCGCAGATGGTGAGTCAAAGAAGCTTCGCAAGCAGGCAGTGGCAACGGCGGGACAGGCAGTGGAGGGGGCGACGGGGGCGGAAGCAAGAGCCGCCGCCGCGGCAGCTGCCGCCGCTGCAAACGCTGGCAAGAAGAAGCCGGTGCCGTGGGGCACCTTCCTGCGCAGCTCCCCTGTGTGGGCCATCATCGTGGCGCACTTTTGCTACAACTGGGGCTACTATACGCTGCTGGCCTGGCTGCCCTCATACTTTGACATGGCCCTGGGTAAGCAACGGGGCATGCATTCTGCCTGGACTGCCGCTTTCCCGGCGCGGTCGCCGGTAGCACACTGGGAAACCCACGGCGCCATGCTCCATGCATCACAACTGCTGTAGCGCTTCTGTGCTGAGTTGCGCCATTGATCGTACATTGCTGTGCGGTATGTAGTAGCACAGCATGTTGGTTGCCTGCACCATACCGCTATGCCCCAGTTGCCGTGCTGTGCTGATCTTATTGCTGGTGCCGCCACTCTATTTAATGCCATTTTCTTTGGTATGACTTCGTGCCTCACCTTCCTGCCATGTTACTCCTCTCCTGCCGCAGGTTTGAATGTGGAGAAGAGCTCGCTGCTGACCCTCATCCCCTACGTGTCAATGACCCTCATGACCCCGCTGGTTGGCCCCATTGCCGACGCCCTGGTCACCAAGTACGGCTGGGCGGTGACCAACGTGCGGAAGGTGTCGCAGGGCATCTCTTTCCTGGGACCAGCGCTGTGCATGCTTGCGCTGGCCTTCCTCACGCCCACCACCCCTGGTGCCGGCCCCACCGGCCTCATTGTGGCGATCATGTCCCTTGCGTTTGCGCTGGGTGCCTGGGCACGTGCCGGCCTTTACTGCAACCACCAGGATCTCTCGCCCAAGTATGCAGGAGCGCTGCTTGGTGAGTGAACGTGCCCCTTGCGACGTGAACAGCTGCAGTAGCCCCTCTGCACCCACTGCCTGGCTGCCAGGCCATACCGCATCAAGGCAGCGCTGATTTTGTAACAGTTTGCCGTGCACTGTATGCATTGCCAGCAGCCTGTGGGGTACCTTCCCTCCCGCTCCTGTTCTCTGCATAAAATGCTTGACTCCCGTTGCAGTGCTGTGATCTCACAGTTCGCCGCCACTGTCACTGCCCATCTGCAGGCCTGAGCAATACCGCGGGAGCACTGCCGGGCGTGCTGGGCGTCACCTTTGCGGGCTACCTCCTTGACACAACCGGCTCCTGGGCCCAGGCGCTTTTCTTCCCCACCGCCGCCTTCCAACTGATCGGCCTAGTCATTTACTCAATTTTTGCCAGCAGCCAGCGTCAGAACTGGGACTGATGTGGTGCACGAGAATGCACATGCAGAACGCTGGCTGGGCAGCTGGTAGTCTGACATGAGGTGTGAAGCAGCAGGGCACACCTACGCCTTTTTGCCCTAGATGCACCCTGTGATGGAGCCCCACCCATCTTTCGTCTAGCCTTCCTCCTGCCATCCCTTCCGTTAGTGGGCACACATGTTGGTAGACGCTCTGCCACACATGCCACTCCACATCTGCCCAACTTGACAGGTCGGCAATCCCTTACATCTCTATAGCACATTCTTGTTCCTGCTGTGACAACACTGCTTCACCTATTTTGCGCTCGATTCTTCTGTATCCAAAGGCTGCAGTTTGCGTGCCTGGCCTTGCCATCATCCTGTGCCAGCGCAGCGCTGCCCTTTTAGCTCTCTTAACATCGAGGCATTCTGCCGGTTCTGCTCGGCAGCTGGCTTGCAGTTTATGGCTGGCTCCAACCCACCCTTCTCTTGTTTTATTGCTGGCCATCATGCTATATCGCTGCCGACACAGCATGAAGCCCGCCAGGCTGAGCCACGGGCATGCTGCTTCGAGGTATTTATAAAAATATACCGCCATTGTTTGTTGTGACACGCCTCTGAAGTCGTGTAAACAAGTGGGCAGCAGCGCGCTTTTACGAGTTCCCAGTGCTGGGGTGGACCGATGACGGCATAGTGCTCAGGCATAATTTTGCGGAATACTGCCACCTTGGAAAACACAGCAAAGCCTTAAGGCAGCAGGAAGGCAGCAGTAAACCGTTGAGCAGCTGAAAGGTTGTAATATCATATAGCTCATGGTATTAATGAGGTTCAGCCGTCCATGCCACAATCACATCTACTCATGCTCCACCCGCACTAGCCGCTTCTGCGCCCAAATGCTGCCGCACACGCTGCTCCAGCTCCGCTTTCTTTCCTCCCACAGGCTGCTTGATGCTCTTCAGGTAAGCCTTGAGTTCTGGGATGGTCAGCTTGCCCAGTGTGCCCGCAGCGTGCATTTGATGCACCCTGGCTGTCACTGCAGGCAGTTGAGACATCAGCCGCGGTCGCAGCAGCAAGCGATACGTGGTTACTTAGGCAAATAGATCAAGACAATCTCAACCGGTTCGTCCTGAACAAGCAGATACACCGCTGGCTGAGTCCTTATGGCACCAATGGCCCAACCACACACACCTGCCGCCACATTTATATCCGCAGGCTTCGCACGTGGCTTGGCTGGCGCCTTGGGTGGCACAGACGCAGCCATGCCGACTCCATCTGCTGCTCCTGTGGACATCGGCGCCTGGGACCTGCCTGCTGCTGGCTTGCTTGCTGATGGAGGTGCGCTGGCAATGCCTGTGGCAGCAGCGATGCCCAGGGGTGGCAAGGCAGGCAGGCGTGCTGTTGCTGGGCTCGGAGGGCAGCTGCCCATGGCTGCGGCAGCCGAGTTAACAATCGGCGTTGCCGTCGCAGAGAACGGCACAGACTTTGGCCGCTTGGCTGCCGCTGGCGGCTTGCCTGCTGGCCGTTTCTTGCCAGGCGTTGCCGCCGCCTTACCCCGGGGAGGCTGGGCAGAGGCTTGCAGGCTGCTCGCCTTCTTGAACACTGGCACGGCTGGCTTTTGGTTGACACCCCTAGCGGCGGCGGCCGCCACGGCCGCTGCCTGCCGAAGCGCAAAGGGCTGCTTGACAGGAGTTGCCTTTACAGCACGGGATGCGGCTAGAGTTGCTGCCAGTGCTGTCCCAGCCATCTGCCGAGGTGCGGCTGACGCCGGCGTCTCAGTATCAGCCAGTGCCTGCTTAGCTTCTGTAAGGGCAGCCTGCAACTTTGGACCAGCGATAAAATGCTTCTTCTGCTGGCGCTGCCGCTGTTCCTGCTGTGCCTGCTGTCCTTCAGTTGCAGATGCCACTCCAAAGGAAGCCACATCAAACGAGTCGCCCAAGGTGATGCCTCCACCTCGCCCCTTGCCCAATGCAGCATGCTGGCGCGCTGTGATGAACCCCAGCGGTTGGGTTGTTGGTGCTGCATGGTGGCGGCTGCGCTGCGGGGGCATCATGCCATCTGGATACCACTCATGAGCCTGCGGTGACACCTTCAGGCCACCTCCCAGAAACTTGAAGGGGCTGGCGGCAAGGTCATCTGCAGAAAGCAAACGGGGCGAGTTAGCAGGTCAAGCACAGAAGATGTTAGCCTGGTATGTTATTCTGGAGAAAAAAGAACACGCTGGCCCCCATTTTAGATACCTACCTCGGAGCTTGGCAAGCACAGCTTGCACTGCGGGTGCTGTGCGCTTGCTGGTGACACTGAGCAGCCCTGAGGCACCCAGCACACGGCAAGGCGGATAGGGGTAGGTGGGCGCATCTGGGTCGCAATCCAAGCGCACATCCAGAAGACTGTCCATCTCTTCCGGCAGGGGCATGCCGTAGCTGGCCCACAGGGGCCGCAGGAGTGCCAGGGTGGCGCTATCGGCAGGGCGCTTGCACTCAATGAGGGCGGGGCGGAAATCAGGGAGCAGCTGGCATTCAGCGCCTGCCAAGCTGGCTTCTGATCTGCAGGCAGGGTATCGAAACTCCACCTGCTCTGCAACACACGACAACGTGGATATGCCTTCAATCAAAATGGCTAAAACACAGCGCACGAAGGAGGCTACAGGAACTGACAGGCTGCATATGTTGTGTGCCAATTCCTCCAACCACCAGCCGTAGAAACTGGCAGCAGCACCCACCTGCCCTGACTAACAGATAGAGCTTGGTGGGCTTTTCCGCTGGCTCAGCATGCACCCGCATAGTCACAGACCCGCAGGTCTGGGCACGCCCGTCCGATGTTGGCTGCAGCAGGCTAGCACCCAGCAGGCGATCTTCATCTAACTGATGCCAGCCACAACGCAGCAGGCTGGCCATCAGGCCGCAGGCACACGCTTGCTCAAGCTCAGGTGCCGGCAGCGGAGCCAGAGACACATGGCGCTTCACATCTGCAACCACGATGCCCAGGGCTGCTTGCTTCTCCCGCAGCAGCTTGAACACGATAGCCACATGGGGCTTTAGCGCCACGATGCGCAGTTGATCATGGCCCAAGGCGTGGGCGGCAAACGGCAGAGTTGGACTGCTCAGGTCCCTCACGCTGGCAAGCGCCTGCTGAAGAGCTGCAAAGCGGGCGGGCAGCTGCGCCGGCAGCAAGTCCAGCCGTGCTGTTTCCTCCTCCTTTATTATGCAGCCTGCTTCAGCTGCTTTGTTGGGCGCCAGGGGCACCTGGATGATGGCAAGCTGCAGGCTGGCTCCCTCTAGTTTGAAGGCCACGCCAGGGTTCACTGCCATGACGATCAGGCCCTGTGCAGACACCTTAAAGTGCACACGTGTGGTGCATGAGCCAGGAAGATGACATGGATGAGTGGAAGAGAGAAATGAAGACGGAAGCAACACTGCTGACCGGGCATCCCATGCAGCGCTAAAATTTAGCAACCCTGCCTATTCGCTATTCCGTCAGGCTGTCCCTGACGCCCCAGCATGACTCAGGCAGGACAGGCAGCACTGTGAGCTCAACAGCCATGGCCTGTGCTTGGCCCACCCAACAGCCCTCGGGCCCCTCCTGGCAACAGCAGCAGCAGCAGCAGCAGCATTTTCACATGCCCGGGTATTCACAGCCAGCAGGTCCAAGCACGATGTACGGCTACGCAGCTTCCATGCAGCCGGCTCAGCCGCCGCCACCGCTGCGCTGTGATGGGGACGGTCGGTTGCACGCGGTGGACGAGCTGCCACCCTGCTTTCGCCCCGTGTTCCCCTTCCGCTACTTCAATGCCATCCAGAACGACTGTTGGCCCACCATCTACGAAAGCAGCACCAACGTGGTCATCTCAGCGCCCACAGGAGGAGGTGCAATGGCGCTCGCACAGTTGCCACCTTACACTGGGCCAGGTTGGTTCAAACACTTGCCATAGTGAATCCCTGTCCCTGCCTTACTGACGCAGGCAAGACAGTGCTGCTGGAGCTGGCGTTCCTGCACATGCTGTCTATGCATATCACCGAGAGTGGGCAATTCAGCCACAGGCCAGGCCACCTCAAAGCTGTGTACCTGGCGCCTGCACGCGCCCTGGTCCAGGCAAGCCAGCCATGCTGGCAGCTAGCAGCCCACATGTATCTTGATAGCCCTCAAACTGCGTAGTGGCTGCTGGCTTCATTTGACCCTTCCTTTATTGTTATCGAGCTGTTTGCCCTTGCTTGGCCCATTGTGGGTGCAGGAGAAGGTGCGAGACTGGACCCAGCGCTATGCCACGCTGGGTATCACCTGTGCGGAGCTGACAGGTATATGGGTGCTGCACTCATTGACCTTCGATCCGCGCTTGCACATCATGGATGCCAACCTGAGCTCTGCTTCTTGATTCCCAGACTCCAGTCCAGCACCCTGCCTGCTTCAGTTGTCACTGGTAATCCGGACACACCTTCCTTTCCCCATCCTGACACAACACAGGCGACACTGGGCACGAGGGGCTTGAAGCGCTGGATGCCGCCGACATCATCTGTGCAACCCCTGAAAAGTTTGATGCAGTGACTCGCTCCGGCATGCGCTTCTTTGCCGACATTGGCCTGGTGCTGATAGGTGACAGCCGGCTGGCTGATGGTTACTATCAACAATGATTGACCTATCTTACCCAATGCAATGCTTGATATTATGACGGTCCCCACCCTGCCATGAACCGCTGTGCCAGCACTGCAACTGTTGGCGGCATCAGCATGATTAAGAGCTGTCAGCACCCGTCTTCCTGCTTGCTCTCCATGTCATGCTGCAGATGAGGTTCACCTGCTGAATGAGAACCGCGGCAGCAGCTTGGAGGGTGTGGTATCCCGCATCAAGATGGTCAGCAGGTGCGACAGTAAGCCTGAGGTCTTGCAACATGCGTGGTCGATTGCTGATTGTAATGTACCTGTCGCATGTCTAGCTGGCTGACAGCAGGTCAAGCTCCTGCCTTTCTATCTTCCTCACCTTCTGTGCAGGCTGAGGGAGATGAAGGGGCAGCCCATCAGCAGCGTGCGCTACGTGGCAGTGTCTGCCACCATCCCAAACCTGCAGGACTTGGCAGACTGGCTGGGAGCGCCATCTGCTGGCGTCAAGTGCTTTGGTGGGTAGTAGAAAGATTGATCATTTAGCAACGTTATCATTGACATGCCCTCACAAACTTGCTGCTGGTTGTCCTTCCTCGCATTTGTTTTGCTTGGACGTGTGGGCACACGCGCAAATTTTGCACGGTTTGCATTGCAGGGGAGGAGATGCGGCCAGTCAAACTGCGGACTGTGGTGAGGGGCTACAATCCCACCAAGACAGGTGAATAGACAGTAAAGAGCTGTGCCTTGGGGGTTGTGTTTTCTATTTTCATAGCCCACGTATGCATCCAACTGTTCCAAGTCTCAGCTCCGATGAGGCCATTACAGCTTTTCCTGCCGTGCTGCGCAGATTTTTTGTTTGAGAAGCGGCTCAACAATTTCATCTATCAGGTGGTGGCAGAGTTCTCCAGCGGCAAGCCTACCCTGGTCTTTTGCAGCAGCCGCAAGGGCACCAGTGATACAGCAGCGCACCTGGCGCGTGAGGCAGGCAAGGCAGTTGGCGGCCACGCAGGCTGTGGTGGTGCTGGCAGCAGCGCCTTTGTGCGGGACGCCGCACAAGCACAGCGTCTGGCAGCTGCAGCAGGCGGAATGAGGGATTCGCAGCTGAGGGACTGCGTGCAGATGGGCATCGGCTTCCACCACGCTGCCATGGAGCCTGCAGAGCGAGCTGCAGTGGAGGCCCTCTTCATTGCCCAGGATTTGCCGGTACGTCAGGTTGCATCGGTTGTGTTCTGGTCTGTTACTGGGTACTGGCTTACTGTGGCATCCTGGTATATTAGCTTCCGCTACGCATGTTATGCTTGCACAAGCCATTGCGGCCTCCAACTGTCCGATGAAAACTCATGCTATTGAAGCCTGGCCCCTCCTCATGCCTGCCACCTCTCTTGCCCACCAACCTGTCGTCTAACCGCACATGCCAGGTGCTGTGCACCACCAGCACACTAGCTATGGGTGTGAACCTACCAGCACGTCTTGTGGTGATCAAAGGAACGCGGCGCTACTTGGGCCATGAGGCGGAGGATGCCTCGGGGTACCAGGAGTACGAGCGAAGCACCTGCTTGCAGGTCTGTTACCCATACTTTGCATTGATGCTAAATGTAAGGGCCTGTCTTGGGAGTCATGGAGATGCGTACCAGTTGAGTTGCCTGAGGTAGACTGCAGGTTCTGCGCCAATCACAGTTCATTGTGCACCCACAGCCATGCGCCATGTCTTCTCCGCCTGACCTTCCATTCAACTGCCCTTCCAACAGATGGTTGGACGAGCAGGCAGGCCACAGTATGATACTGAGGGGGTGGCAGTGATTATGACCCAGAACCCGGTGGGTGGGGCACCAAAGCCGGCCTGCTGCACTATACTGGGCGTCTTGTGATCCGCTGGATTGCCATTTTCTGCTCCTTCGGTCGCAATGTTCTTGACTGGAGTGCGGGGCGTGATCCAATGCCCGGCCCTTTCACCGCACCCTGATGCAGTACGTGCGGCGCTACGAGCAGCTGGTGAGTGGCAGTGAGCTGGTGGAGTCGCAGCTGAAGGAGGTGCTGCCAGAGCTGCTCAACGCTGAGATCACGCTGCGCACCATTGGAGATGTGTCACAGGTGTACAGTGCACACTTAAAGTGAATGAATTGCGTGGGTATCTACCTTCTGGAATAATGCAGCTCAACCTCAACCAAGCTCTACAAACGCCAGCTGCAGGCGATAGAGTGGGTGCGCTCCACCTACCTGTACGTGCGGCTGCAGCGCAGCCCCGCTCGGTATGGCGTACCACCGCAGCCCTCAACTGAGGCACTGGATCGCTGGCTCAGGGATAAGCTTGTGCTGGCCACGGTGCAAGAGCTGGCGCAGCATGGCATGGTGACTTGCAGGGAGCTTGTCTGTTGGCTGATGGCCGCTTAGTTGAATAAGCACACTCTCTTCATAGCATATGCCAGGGCAGCAGGGATACATGTATAATTTTTGCTGTTAAAACTGTTTCCAAACACAACCCAATAGATCACCTTGCTACCTGCCTCTGCTGCACCTGCCGCTTGCAGGTGAGGTTGCACGACGACGGCTTTGGGCTGGAGCCACTCCAGCCTGGAGTCATAATGGCTGAGAAGTACATCCGCATGCGCACCATGGTCATCATATGCAGGTGAATGAAGCTTAGGCTGCACTGGGCAGGCCCCCCGGCTGGCGTGATTTGCATCACAGATCTTCTGCTGTGCAGCAGCTGCTGTGGTGCCTCGTCAGAAGCATGACGATTGAATCGAGTGCTCCTGTCTGACTTATGCTTCATTGCCTTCTTGTGTTGTTGCAGCATGCCGGCAGGTGCCGCCATCCCGGACCTCATCTCTGTGCTGGCCAAGTGAGGGTCTGCATTGCTCCCTGTATCTCACTGCTTGAAACCTTTATTTGTGCCCTGTAGAGCAGGGCCTTTGCGATCTACACGGTGTTTGTAAGCTATCAGGGCATTTGCTCCAGATGCGCACTTGTCTGTGGCCTGCAGGAGTGCGGAGCTGGCAACTATCAAGCTGCGGCGCTGTGAAAAGAAGGTTAGCAATTGGCCGTATTGCACGTGCCCAACCTTGTTGAGTCTGCTTGCTGGAAAGCTTGAACTGAAGAGGGGCGATTTCCTTGCCTGCCCACCCTCATGTAGGTGCTGAATGAGATCAACCATTCCGACCGCGTGCGCTACCCCATCATGGGCTCCAAGCCGGGCAAGGTGCTGGAGCGCATCACTGGCGCAGAACACAAAATCCACATCCTGGTGAGCTGCGGGTGTGCCCACAACACGGCAGCATTTGCTGCCTACCTGCCATGGGTAATGACAGGCTTTACCAGGTGGCGAAGTACTGAACTAGTTTATAACACCGGATTGGTGCTGGACCCCCGCTGTCTGGCTATGCACTTCATGCTGTTCCCTCTTTCTTGCCCCACCTGGTTCCGTGCACACACCTCAGGTGAATGAGGGACTGAGCGATGTGCCAAACGACAAGCTGGAGTTCAGCCTCAAGCAAGACACTGAGCAGGTGTGGTAGCTGCAGCCATTCCTGGGCCTTGGTTCCTTAGAGAGGTTCACAACAAGCCTGCATTAGAGATTTCATTTGCTGAGGTATCATAGGATGCAACAATTATGCAGGTGCTGAATGCTGGCAAGCGCATCGCGGGTGCAATGGTGAGGTATTTCGAGCATGCTCGTAAAGCCTCAGGTGGGCGTGGTGTGGTTTGGCGTGGTGCTGTGCTGTGCTGTGCTGTGCGGCAGGGTGGGCACGGCACTTGCAGAGGTCCATGAGGGGATGTAGCCCGACAAACTGTTCCAAATAGTGTCAAAAAACAAGAAGTCCTGGACTTCCCCGCTTGGTCATGCCCTCTGTAGAGACCTTCAACGCGCTGCTGCTGAACAAGAGCCTGCGGCAGCGCATGTGGTCAGACAGCCAGACCGAGACGCGGCAGCTGACAGGCATAGGCCCTCTCATCGCACAGCGCCTGGCAGCGGCTGGCATCCACAAGCTGCGCCAGCTGGCGGAGGTGGAGCCACGTCGCCTGGAATCGCTGGCACAGCGGCACTACCCCTTTGGTGCGTATATAAACCTGCAGTTGGCTACATGATGGGAACATGCTTGTTGCACCTACACTTTGCATATAGGAAGCAGGTAACTCAGAGACAGCCCAATCAATGCTGTTGGCTCTTGTGCTATGCAATCCAGTGATCCCCTGCATCACCACGTGCAGGCAATGAGGTGCATGCGGCACTTGGCACCTGCCTGCCACCAGCTGTCAACCTGCACTGCGTGCCGGTTGCGTGGTTGCCTGGTGGGCTGGTGGAGCTGGAGATCACAGGCAGATACTGCTGTTAAGGGGCTGCTTTTGTGCAACAGTTAGCATGGCTCAACATATGGGGCACGCAGTTGAATTCTGCCGCGGCCGCTGGTTCATTTATGTGACGGATGTGTGTTGAGGTGGGGTAATGGGGCTCATGTATGTTTTGTTTCCCTACTATGCAGTGGAGCGCGTTGGCAGCAGCACAGCCAGCAGCCCGGCTCGACTCCTGGTGGGCTCGATTCATGATGACGCCCTGCTGCTCTGTCGCTCTCTGGCTCTGGAGCAGTTTCCGTCGCCTTTGGTGCTGCGCACCCGCACCAAGACACCTGTCAACGGGGTGGGCACTTCTGTTCAGGTAGGTACCCAGCTTGTAGTGTGTCAGCAATGCCATGTTAGGGCAGTCGTGTGGCAGAATTGTTGAGCATCTCCGACCTGCATGCTGACAGGAGTAACCAGCCACTAGCATGAGCCTGTATACACCATATGACTTATGCAGGTAGTGGCATCTATCGTGCATGTGCGGCTGGTGGGAGTGGATGTGGCAGTCAGGACAGTGGTGCCTGCAGGTGCTCAGCTGCAGAACCGCTCCAGCCACCCCATAACAAATGCCGCGGCAGTCGGGACCGGGGCAGCAGTCTGCCAGCTGCCCAGCATTGCGGGGGAAGAGCAGCTTGGAGGAAGTCTTGGCACCGCTTCGCCCCACATGCAGCAACCGCCTATGCCTCTCATAGCCCCAGCCCCAGCTCCAGGTGCCCCACGTGAGCTGCGCAGGTCTGGGCGAGCAGCAGAGGCCGCCAGCGTACAGCAGCCGCTGCTGCCTGCACCAGCAGTTGTAGCCAGGGGATTGCCTGGTCAGCAGCCTCCAACCGTGGTTCAGCCAAAGGTCCGGAACAAAGCTGCTGCAGGAGCGCCCCCGGTCGGTGTGCGCAGTTTGCCTCCACAGCATGCTGCCCCCGCCACAGCAGCCCCAGGCCCCACTGGCAAGTGGCGCTCCTTCATTCAGCCGCCACAACAGCAACAGTGGGGGCTGCCTTCCAGCAGCGCCCCTGCTGGCCAGGCCTTCCAGCAGCAGGGAGTGCCGCTGCAGCAGCTCTCTATCCAAGCTGCCCTCCAGCGCAGCTCGGAAGCCTCAAGGAGCCGACTGAAATTGCCCGCAACTTCGCAGCAGCAGCCGCAGGGCGTCATGTCAGCAGCAACCAGAGAGGCACCCTCTCCAGCTGGGCCCATCCCCGCGGCATCCGGGTTCGAGGGTTGCCTGCCACCAGCTGGGCAGCCTTTGCTGGGTCAGCCTGAGGGGCTGTTCTCCCATTTCGCTTTCCGGGGTGGAGGCACCCAGCAGGCAGGGACCAGCACCGTTCCTCAGCTCAGGGCAGGTGCTGCAGGTGGCTTGCAGCAGGGCAGGGCGGTTGCCGCAAGCAACCAGCTGGCGTGGCAGGCTCGGGGCTTGGCCAGCAGCTCAGCATCTCCTGCCCTACAAGCGCCCACCCGGACAGCCCCAGCTGCCGGCATTGAGGAAGAAGGCGCTGCTGGTAAGCGGCGTAAGATGGACGCCTTCCTGCCTGGAGCTGCAGCTAAACAACTGCCCGGCGTGCACGCGCCGGTAGCCATGAAAGCTTCCGCATCGGCCTGCGCAGCGGCATCTCAAGCCTCCATGCCGACAGTTCAGCCTACCAGGGTGCCAGTGGTGAACCTCCCTAAGCTCAACTGGCTGTCTAGCAGGCTTACAACTGTTCCAATTAACACTCCTGCAGCACCAGCCTCACTGCCGGCTCAGCCGCCAGCTACAACAGTGCCAGTCACGACAGCAGAGCAAGCCGTGCCAGACTTTGCTCCTCTCTTTGGCTTCCTCTGAACTGCACCCTTTGCATGGTAATATGAAGGCAATATGGCGCTTCTATGACACTTGGGTCATGAGATGCATTCCAGGGCTGTAACAAAGTGAGCGATAGCCGCTGCGCCTTCCTCTTCTTTGCCGTTGAGTGAATGCGGAGCCCCATCAACCACCTGTAGCCGAGCGCTGGGTCCTATGGCCTGCATGGGGTGAGCCAAATGGAGTGTGGCAGAGGAACGCCAGGCCATTCTTGCGCAGTGCAGCTAGCCGGCAAAACACTGCAGTTTGCCATGATGGAGACCTTTTGCACCGTACCTGCACCAGGCGGCGCCCCTCATCTAGGTAGTCCAGGGAAGGTGGGATGTATTCCTCTTCTCCACTCAAAAGCATCAGCGTCGGCAGGTCACACATGGAACCAAAAATATCTGCCAACTGTGCGGCACTGAGTGTGCTGCTAAACATGTCGTCGTCGCCACCTGGCTCTGCTAGGGACTGCCAGCGCCGCGCCGTCATTGCTGCACCATCCACATCAATCAGTCTGAAGGCCACCTCCTCGCCCCTGCCCTCCCCCACCATGCGTCGGGCTACTGCTGTACGTTCCTTTGTGTCTGGCTGGGTGGCCAGCCACTCCGCATCGCTGACGGGTGCCTGCAGCACCACGCCCCTGAGCGGCGGGGCTACCGTGCTGCTACGATGCCGCTGGGCATACCGCACCGCGTCCTGGCATCCCGTGCTGTGACCAACTATCACCAGGCCCTGCAGCGGGACCAGGCCAACCCACCAGCAGCAAACCATTGACAGAAAGCATGGTCACATGCACTCTGTGTCCCTCCAACGCTTGCAACATCAACATCCGCCAACATAGGGTGCACGCCAATCCAACAACGTATGCCTGCCACAGCTGCATTCCCGCTTGTTTAGCGTGCCTCGCCTGTGAGCCGTACTCATCCCTCAAATGACGGGCCAGCTGGTGCAGCTCGTCTGCATCTTGGTCCAAGCTGGCCAGCCCATAGCCGGTGTGTGAGGAGGAGAGCAATGTCTGAACCAGGCTCCACCCTGCTGCGGCCAGCTTTGCCGCCAGTGGTCGGCAATAGCCAATAAACAACAGGCCATCAGTCAGGCCTCCCACTAGCACCACGTGCCGCTGTTGACGGCCTGTCATGAAGGCCACATTGGCCGCTGAAGGGCCATATCGAAGCAGTGTTCCCTGAAGGACAGGGAGCCGGCAGCATGGCAAGCGGTGGCGGCAGATTACCCAGCGGCGATAGCGTTGATGTTGTGCTCCTTGCAAATACATAAACTCAACATTTTTCCATCGAATGGGATGTCGTGGCTCCAAACAGCGAACCCAAAAGGGGACCTCGGGGAACAAGCACCCTCACCCAGCGCACGACAATTACTGTACGAGGATTAAGGCACTCACCTCCATTGGCACCCAAAACACAAACGGAAGGCGCCATGCAAGGGGGATTGAAGTTCATCACTGGCGGGGATGAGCTGGCGCCGTTTGGCAACCAGTCTGTTTGCAACAGACCCCAGGGAAGCAGCTCTGTATCCAGTAAGCCCTTGGGACGTGGGTGTGGCATCTTCGTGGAAACTTGCCTTCCAGCCAGCCTGTCCTTGTGACATAGATGCAGTCATGCTCAATTTGTTGCCATGTTGACGCACCTGCTTCTTTCCGGCGACCCCTTACATTGGCTGGAGCGGGTTCGCCACACGTTAATGCAATAGAGCATGCAGAAGTCTGTTGAAGCATTCAATCAGGCATGAACAGATGTCACGTAACGATGAGTCTGTAATAATATGAGCCTGCGTCACATCATGCAACAACTGGCTGTCTGAAGAACACCCTCAGTATCCAAGGCAGTGCCATGAGCATGTGCTGGGGAATGTGACGTGTGTGTTACACCATACGACTAAGGAAAGGCAAAAACCTGCACCGGTTCTGTGAATCACTTGAGGACAATGCGCACAGGAAGTTGCTGGGGAGTCCGGCGCTGGCGCCCTGCCTTGCCAGCCTGTCAATGACGCTCCTGCTATACTTTGTGCTTGTCGTCACCTTCGGGCAATTGCCTGATTCACAGTCGCAATGCAGCAGCAGCCCAAGAAGAAGCGGAAAACGGAGGGCCAGCGGCAGCGGCAAAAGCAGAGGCCGGTGGAGGAGGAAAAGGAGCCGCCGCAGCCAGAGACGACTGTTGAAGCTCCAGTAGTCATCGAGGCTGCTGAGCCAACTGGATGGGAGGAGCTAGACCAGCCGCAAGATGTGCAGCAGCAAGCGGGTGCGTGCCTGTGCCTCGCGGCACAGCTACCTACGCTGATCATGTCCGTTGGGAGGCATGCCAGCTATCGCGCAGAAATTATGGCGCAATGCATGCTGCCGCTGCCGCCAGCCGCTGCCGCCGGCTTACTCTCCTGCCACACCATACCCTGCAAGGAGCTGCAGAGCCCGCACAGAAGGAGAAACCCAAGAAATTGTCCAAGCATGCTAAGAAGCGAGCCAAGGACGATCGCGAGCGGCAGATACGTGAGGCGGAGCTGCGGCGCCTGCAGGCAAGTCCTTGCTTGCTGTTAATAGCTGAAAGTGCTTACGACGCTTTGTGCCAAGCTTGCCAGCATATGGGGGGTGACGTTACCACAAGTCTTCAGCGCAGCTGCAGGAACACATCAAACTCCTGCTGCTGCATGCTTGCGTGAACTGTTGTGTGGCATGTGATGCACCTCTTGTCCATCGCTGGCACTAGCCTCGAAACTAACACCGCGCTCGCCCTCCTGAGGTCATCGGCACGCTGCAGGGCGATGCAGCACCCACCAGCATCACAGAGTTTGAGCAGCTGGTGCTGGCAGCACCCAACAGCAGCTTTGTTTGGATCAAATACTTTGCCTTCCTCATTTCGCTCGGCGACCTGGACAAGGCCCGAGCGCTGGCGGACCGTGCGCTGCAGACAATCAATTACAGGTGCGATGCTTATCAGCTTATGTTTTGTCAGGAACTGTGCCGAGTATGCTATAAGAGCTGATTGGTTGCAAGCATACATTGCAAAAAGGTGCTGTTGTGCTTTTTATTGTATTCTTCGCTGTGCTTGAAGGGGCCGGCATCACAAACAGCCCTCCAGCAGCCTTGCCACTCTTTTATTTGCCTGCCTGCAGAGAGGAGGGTGAGAAGTTTAATGTGTGGGTGGCCTACCTGAACATGGAGAACATGTATGGCAGCGAGGACGCCACGCTGGCCCTGCTGAGCCGCGCGCTGGCACACACCGACGCGCGCAAGATGTACATGGCGGCAGTGGACATATTCGAGCGCACGCAGAAGGAAGGCCTGGTGGAGCAGTGCCTTAAAGCAATGACCCGCAAGTTTAGTGAAAGCGTGGAGGTGAGCAGTGCTTGCTCAGCAGGTGGGGATGGTGGAGGTGATGGCAGTGCTGGCCCTGCAACAGCGGGGGCATGAGGGGCACATGTACAATGGCCACCTGCCTGCAGCTTTCTATGTCAGTTGCTTCTTGCCAAAGCTGCTTTCCCGCCGCTCTGACTGCCTGGCTTGCTTGCCTTAAAGATGTGTAAAACTTTAGTTTGATTGCCCACATCCTCGCTATTGCGCCATTCGATACGCTTACAGGTGTGGCTACGTGCAGTCAAATACCGGCTGGTCAGCGGGGATGCAGAGGGAGCGCGCAAAACGCTGGATCGCAGCCTTCAGAGTCTGCCCAAGTTTGAGCACATCCGCATGATATCACAGACGGGGCTCCTGGAGTTCAAGCTGGGCGACCCAGGTGGGGTGGGTTTGGAAAGGAGCCAACCATGTAACTGAAGTTACATGGTGGCAGAGCGTGCAGGGCAGAGCAGCAGTGGGTGCGGCGGGCCGGCCGGCCGGCAGGCAGGAGGCAGGCAGTGATTTTGTGGAAGACACTTTGCTCAAATCAGATGCTTTTCTGAGGCCTAATCCTCCCTAAGATAGTGGCCCCCATCTGCCAAACCCTCAAAAACCTTCCCTAAGCCCTTGCTTTTTTGCATGGCTTCCTGGTGCAGAGCGGGGGCGCAGTATGTTTGAGGGTGTGCTGCGCAACTACCCCAAGCGCCTCGACCTGTGGAGCGTCTACCTGGACCAGGAGGTGGCGGCGGGGGACCAGGAGCGCATACGGTGAGTGGCTGGGCAGACAAATGGCTGGGCAGATTGGTTGGTTTTAGAAGTGGATGGTTGGAGGGCTTAGTGCATCAGTGGTATGGGCGGGTCAAACGAAAGGACGGTGCTGTCTGAAGAGCTGCCTTGCATGGGGGCCTGGGCGGGCAGCCACAGCAGCTGCAACTGTGTCAGCTTGGTCTTGTGCCTCAACCTATTCAATCCTAGATTCTTCAGGTTCTAACCCTGCCTTGCCACCACCGCTTCTGCCCTCGTCACGTCCTGCAGTGCACTATATGAGCGAGCAACCCACCTGCAGCTGCCCCCCAAGAAGATGAAGTTCCTGTTCAAGCGCTACTTGGAGTACGAGAAGGCACATGGTACTCCCGCTGGTGTGGAGCATGTCAAGAAGCGGGCGCTTGAGTATGTAGAAGCTCAGGCAGCTGCATAAGGCATAGCGCGAGAGCCTGGGACCACTGGCAGTTGGAGCGAGCATGCTTCGCTACTGACTGGACCTGGCAGCAGCTGCAGCAGCCTGCAATTGAAGGCAGCAGCACAAACTAGAGACGCTAGGCAGCAGATCTGTTCTGTTTGACTGAAACACCCGTAAAATACTGGTTGCGTCGAGTATTGTAGCACACCCATTATGCTCACAGATGATATCCACAACGCATTGTTTTGCCTGGACATGAAAGATTACAAAGATTCACAATTTACACCACGAGTACGCTAGTGCAGCAGTGAATGCAATGGTACATTGGCAGGTCAGGGTCAGTCAACGAGGGGACGCTGCCTTAAGGAAGCATTGGGATGCCAAGACACAAGTGGGAAGAGGAGACCATCCCAAATGAAAAGAATTGTTGTGGAGCACGCAGTGCACAAAAGGTCATCTGGGGCATAGTACGTGTGGATAAGCGGATAGAAAGGCTGAGGCGGCTTTGCCCAGAATCGTGAGGGTAGAATGCTGCACATCCTGCCAATGCAAGTTGGCGCTTTAGATGGGAGTTATGATCATTCCCATCATCATGTGATGCAGTCAATCTGCATACGTAGCAGAAGGAGAATAGGCACTGTCTGAATTACGCACCGGTACACTCTCACGGCAGCAGCGCAGGCACATAGCGTCACAAGTGATGTACCTTAGCACCGCTGTATCTTGGCATTGGGGATGCTGATCACACCCAGGAAGGTTACAGTGAGGCATTGAACCGCAGCAGTCTCACCATGAAACAGCAGCAAAGTGCCGCCAGGCAGGCCGTCAGGCAGCTGTCCATACCGGGGCCGCTCTGGTGGTGTTGGTGCTGGTGCTGCTGCGGGTGGTAGCCCGGCGGTGGACCATAGTACGAAGGCGGCGGGGCGCCATAGCCGCCTTGCGCACCAGGATAGCCTGCAAATGATACCCACATGAGAATAATCATGCACAAATAGCCAGTGAACATCATACATCACCTCCAACTGGATGCAAATGCGAGGAGAGACGTAGGGCAACAATCGGTGTCAACAGCGGTCAACCGTCCGCTAGGCGGCCAAAAATCTGCGCAGGGTATCGGCGACAACCACTGCCGCACCTGGCGGAGGGCCATAGTGTGATGGTGGCGGATAGCCTGCATGTAATATAAGGAGACAGTAGCGGTTTTGATCAATCGAAGATTCCAGACACGGGTGCGACTGCAGTTGCATCTGCAGCAATGCCCAGGAGGCACAAAGACGATTAACCAAGGCTCTGCCACAAGCATCATTCTTGACGTTCGACCTTTATTATCCCTCCTAATCTCACCATAGGGGTACTTGGAATCAGCACCACCGCCTGACACGGGCACGCCTTCTGCAGCAGGGTTGAGAGGGCGATATGGCCCGCGTGAGTTGAGCATTTTGATAGGCTGTAGGTTGAACAGGTCTGCCAACTGCATAATTGCATACCTGCTGTGGGGTAACCTGCCGGCGGCGGGTAATCGGCCGGCGGAGGGTACGACTGCTTGTCTGGAGGCGGGTAGCCAGCCATGCTTCGAAGCCCTACACTGTCACCTGCATAGTTCAGAGCATCCACAATAGCACAGTGGTTGATAGAAGCAGCACAAGAGGGTTGAGGAGGTTTGCAGCGCGAGGGTCGGCTGGCAGCGGCCCGGGGGGCGGGTTGCACTGGCTATTGCAGTAACACGTGCCAACGGCGAACATGTTCACCAGCTGCGACCAGACAGTTACAATGATCCGCCGCTTGAAGTTCCTGCATTGAGGCTGCGACTCCCCCGAACGGGGAGCCAACAAGCAAAGACCCTCCCAACATAACCCGGCGCCCGCAGGGTCGAAAGGAGTTTCATCCAACGTCTCCGTTTCAGTGTCTCTCACCCTAAAAGCGCGGTGACTGGGAGTGCCTGAGGATTGGCGACCGCGTCGATCTACCTAGTGGGTCTGAACACCCAGCACACTGCCCGCGAACGACGAACGTGCGACGGGGGTCATGGACCATCTGAGGCATGTTAACAGTTCTAGTGGGGGGTGCCCTGCCAGCAAAGACCACGTGGCGGATCCCCTCGCTTTTCTTTTCCCGATGCACCAGTCTTTGCGTTCACCGATGGCATTATCCATCAAGACACCCACCATCATCCCCTTATACGTGCTCGGGCGCGCTAGGAACACCTGCAAAGCAGTTGCTGGTGTCGCTTACCCGCCCTTGTCGCTGGTTGATCGATCAGAACCGCACCAATGCAGAGATCCTCAGTTCATTTTACAACGCGAGGTAGCACTTTCAGGCATGTGGCAGCAGCACCTGGCAGCGGCACGCGGCGGCGGAGTCAGCGGGCTGCGCGGCAGGTCTGCTTGCCGCAAGCGGGCCTGTTTGATGACCTTTTCAACTTTGAGTCTTGGGCCCCTAAGAGCTCTCAGGCCTGGCGACTGGGAAACAACCCTGCCGATGGGCGGCGCAGCCAGCGTGAGTGCGACGGCAGGGCAAGGGCCAATGGTTTTTTCCATGCTGGCTTGAGCTGTCCAGGTCTTGCAAGCTGCCCCTGTGCCCACTGTTCCGCCCGCGTGCGCTTGCAGGCGAACAAGGCGAGATGAGTGATGAAGACGTGGATGTGTTGAACGAGCGGCTTGCGCAGGCACGGCAGAGTGGCGCTGCGGCAGAGGCCCTGGGTGCCTCGGCAGCAGCAGAGGCATCAGCGGCCGAGCAAGAGGCACAATCGCAGCCCAGCTTCCTGCGTTCGACGGATGAGGAGGTGGCCAGCGCCCTAGCAGACCGCATTGCTGAGGTGGCATCCACCAAGGGCCAGCTGGCCAGCAGCAGCAGCAGCGCAGACAATGGCGGCATGGCCAGCATAGAAGGGGGCGGGCTGACGGGTCCGCTGCTGCGGGAGCTGATCTATGCCAAGTGGGGCAAAACTTACGACCTTTCCTTTGTGCGCCGCGACCTGCCGCTGGGCAAGACCCTCATCTGCCTCAACGCAAGTAGCAGTCTGGCTGGCCGGCTTGCTGGTCGGCTAGTAGCCTGGGCCATGCTGTGTTTGGAAGTTTTCTGTGCTGCCCAGCATTTCGGCAGCACTGTGTCTTTGTGTGGAAACACTGGCGGGATTGACAGTTCCAGTTACAAACACGTGGTTCCAGCATGCAAACAGCCGTGTAAGCCCAAGCTGTTGCACCTCCAATCATGCGTCGCCTCTTCCCTCCATTGCTGTGCTGCCCTTTGCCTCAATTGCAGGTGATGTGGACATCCCTTGAGCAGCGCTCCTTCCCCATGACTGAGGAGGAATACAATGAGAAGCTGGACCTCATGGCACTCTATCTCAAGTGAGATACCGGTGTCCGCCGCCAGCTGGGCTGTGCTTTGAAATGTGCACTGGTGCCCTCTTGTGCACGATTGAGCCGCCAGCACTCCAGGGTTGCACGCCTGGCTCCCGCTTCCTCTTCAGATTTGGCTGATGTTACTGTATCAAAGAAGTTGGGCGCATGGTAGGGGCACTTGCCAGCAACACAATCGACTTTTGCCCTCAATGTTGCAGCTCCTGGGGTCAGGCGGAGCGGGTCGAATCGTTTCTGCGGCAGCCGGCACGGCCTCGTAAGGGTATGCCCTCAAAGCCTATTGTGGGCACAGCCATATCGATACAGGCAAGCAGAGGTTTGAACTGAGTCGAGGCATACGGATAGTTGTTTGGCTGGGGAAAGCTTGGCTGCCTGCACAGTAGCACCTCATATCAAACCGAGTTTGCAGCATGGCCTGTAGGTACTTCTCACAGCTTTCCACTCCTTATCATCCCCTGTGCTGCAGCTGGACCTAGAGAATGCTGTGATTGACGAGTTTTTTGCTCAGGGTGGAGCATGATGGGCGACAGACTGTGCATCCATCGTCAAATTTGAAAGCTTGATCGACAGGGTGTGTGCTGCGGCGCTTTGTAACCTGAGCTGTGGTCAACAAAGGCAAGCGACAGTGGAGCCAGTAGCTGACACTAGAGTGATGCACAGCCACGAAGGCATCATGACTGGCTCACACTATGCATACAGCATCTGGGAAACGCTAGTGCCCAGCAGTGCGATGGGCAGATGCAGCAGGACTGGGCGACGGTTTGGGTGCCAAGTCCAGTTGGGCAGTGCAACAACGGGATGCAAGGCCCGGCAATGTTCACTAAAAGGACCCAATCATCAGCAGGTTTCAAGCCCCAGACCTAGTATGCCATTGCAACCATTGTAGCCGATACAGCGACCAATGGGGGTTAAGGCATACGAGCAGAAGGCAGCGCCATAGCTGGCGGTCTAGGGCAGCGGCCGAGCAGAGGGGCCCGCACAGTGGGTTTGTGCCTGAAGCGGCTGGCGTCTCAAACGTTGTTCATGGTGCCTGCTTGATTGAAGATGTCTGGGGGTTTTCCACGACGCCTGCAGAGCTGATGGCCGGGGTCTGGACCCTGGCCGCGCAGTTCAGGGTGTGGAAAGATATGGGCTGAAAACCGCCCTGATCGGCCGTCCCCGCTACCCCCACTCTTCGGTAATAAACTAAAATGGCGGCTGCTGTGGCTTCAACCCGTCTGGGCGCTCAGGTGGGGCGTTGGAGGAGTGGCCATGATGGGTCGGGAGCCTGGGGCGGCTTGCAGGCCGCGCCGTCCTCTTTCACAGCAAACCCAGGGCCCATGAGACCCAGGATAACGAAAGCGGTGTCCTCCGTTGCTGCAGGTGTCCCTGAGCAAGCCTACCAGCTTCAAGGCTGGCAAGGCCGCAGCAGCTCGCGCCCCCGTGGTGCGCGCCGTCAGCTGCTCCGCTGAGAAGCAGGACGCCAGCAAGCAGGTGGCCACCGGCGTGGCTGCCGCGGCCATGGCCCTCACCTTTGGCTTTGGCGCTGTGGACGCCGCCTATGCCGACGTGGCGGGCCTCACCCCCTGCGCCGACAGCAAGGCGTTCGCCAAGCTGAAGAAGAAGGAGGTGGGCAGCTGCACCAAGTCTGGAAGCGACGGTCATCGCGTCTTTGGGTTGCGCGGGACTGCAGCCCATCTGGGGGCGGATGTGTGGTAGCGGCGGCATAGCCGTTCCATTTTGATCTGTGGCAGCCTGCTGATTGGTGAACTTGTTGTATATTCTCTGCAGATCAAGGCACTGCAGAAGCGCATGAAGAACGTGAGTGTCAGCATGGGGCGGGACAGCAGCTGCAGCAACAGGGATGGGAGGCTGGCTATCCACGAGCAGTTCATACAGCCCGGCATCCTATGTAGCTCCACAGGGCAGGCAGCTTCCTGATACGGCGTCAGCCATGTCAGCGAGGAGAAAGCCCATTGGATCACTTCGGCAGCTTTCAATCAGCTGCGGGCATGCCCTGAATTGCACGACTGGATACAGCGCTCCATCTGCGTGCTGGGCCCCTGCTGGTCTTTTTCAAATTCTAATGGGCTTATGCTGTCTTCCCCTGTGCAGTACGAGGCTGGCTCCGCCCCCGCCCTGGCCCTGAAGGCCACCATGGAGAAGACTGAGCGCCGCTTTGACAACTACGCCAAGCAGGGCCTGCTGTGCGGCAACGACGGCCTGCCTCACCTGATTGCCGACCCCGGCCTTGCGCTGCGTTACGGCCACGCTGGCGATGTCTTCGTGAGTACTGCTGCATTGGCCTGCCGATGCAGCTTGTTCCTGCGAGAACCACGCAGCGTGATTGCCCGTACGCACTGCACAGCATGCATCTTTGCAACACGCGCTGTTTGCTTGTCCACCCAGCAGCCATGCGCAAGCATGCGCAGCTCCATTTCGCTCTTGATGCCGTCATGGATGTTCTACGGTGCCATCACACTTAGCGTGGTTTCTCTCTTTCCCCCCGCTGCAGATCCCCACCATTGGCTTCATCTACTTTGCTGGCTGGCTGGGCTTTGCGGGCACCAAGTACCTGCAGGTGAGCCTGGAGCTCGGTGCACTGGGCAGGGCTGGACTGCTCCTTGTTGGGATGCCTCGTCTGTTAGCATCGCTGCCTCCTTAGTGCAGTCTAGGCTACTGTGATAGTTGTGCTGCCTGTCTCAATTGCTAGCAACCATGCCCTCCTGCTTTTCCCTTGAACCTGTGCACCATGCTGAGCCTGTTGCACTGGCGTGCTTGCAGGCTGTGTCCACCATGGCCAAGCCCATCGAGAAGGAGATCATCATCGACGTTCCCCTTGCCTGGCGCATGCTGTGGGAGGGCTTTGGCTGGCCCCTGCGTGCGGTTGCTGAGCTCAAGAACGGCAAGCTGCTTGAGGATGACGCCAACATCACCGTGAGTGGCGGCTTCCACTGCTGCTCGGGCCGCAGCTTCCAATTGTGCTTACTTGCCGTTGGCACAGCTGAGACAGTGTTGGTTCATAACGCCTGCAGCTTTGCATTGCCTGCTAGCCAAAACCCGGCGGCTTTGCGATGCCTGCTAGATAAAGCCTGGGAACGTTTGCCTCAACAGCAGAATTTGAATTTACCTGGCCTTTACTCTGCTGCCCCTGCAGGTGTCCCCCCGGTAAATGGCTGGCCTTCTGGCGCAACATCGCTGGCCCCAGAGCGGCGTGCGCATGAGTTGCGCCCCACTGCGATGGTCAGCAGCAGCAGCAGCAGCAGCACTTGTACCAACATGCGACCGAGGGAGGAGGTCGCAGGCTTAGGGTCACCCCAGCGCTAGGAGCCAGCAAGGCGTGCCGCGTGGCCGCCGCTTGGCGGCCGGATGGCCGCCGGCCGCTGCAGCTGGCAGTATGTGGGCCGCCACTGCGGCGGCCTGCCCCTTGTGTTTTTTGTCAACGTGTCCTCGAGAAGATTAACACAACCCAACCAAACTCTGTTTGTAAACAGTAGCCGCCCCGTCAGTGCCACTTCCTTAAGTCAAAGAGTTACAGAGTCAGAATCACAATGTGATAAATCAAAATGTCATATAGATGGCATTGAAAAACATGTGCTATGGTAGCAGCAGCATGCAGGATGGGTGCCTAATGTGTGATGGTGCTGCTGCTAGTTATTCTTTGTCTGCGGTTGTTGCTGGGTTGTAGATGTCGGTGCTGCTGCATCTACACTGCCACCACCTTCCTGTGCTACTGCTGCGGTGCTGCTTGCTGCTGCAAGATCCGTCTCGTCATCTGGCTGCATGAATTTTGCCAAGTGCTCGGGGTTGTTCTTCAAACACACCTGCAGCCAACGTGCAAAGCGTACAAAACTGCGTCGATGAGCAGCAAGGTAGTTACACAAGACAGCAGGTAGGCGCATGGCCAGCCCACGCAGCCTTCGCCCGCCCAGCACAATCTGTTAGTGCCACAGCGCGGACAGCACACTCACAGCTCAGCAAGGCACTACACAGCACAAGGCATCACCCATGGATATGGCAGCCCACAAGCCACCTGGAAGGCCTTGAACTCTTCTAGGCAGTCCATGCCCTTATCCTCGTGCTCACTACGGATGAAGCAGGCAAAGGCGTGCACAAATGTGGGGCCGCATGCGCCCTCCTTCAAGTCACCTGCACCCGCAGTCACCCAGGGAATGGGGTGGAGATAAGCTTGCAACCTGCACGTTGTGACTGACGTGGATGGTGCGAGGAAGAGGGGAGGGAGTGGCAAAGGGCAAGAGGCAGAAGCCACCCTACAGTTTACTTTGTTAGGTTGGCAAGAGCCCTCTGCTTGCAGAGGCGGCGTCTCACCTAGGCATGGGCAAGATAGCGCCGCTTCAATCTTTTTTTCAACATCCTCCTCCCCTTCAGCCTGCGCTAATGCCTCTGCCATTGCCCCATTCATGTTGGACTAGTGTTGCAACGTGCTGCAACCCTGTGGCGCTGCTCTGCTGCTGCCGCCTGGCGGCGCCGACTGCTGGGTCTCCCTCCGCCCTGCCGTGCACAGCTGTTTCTCAATAAACAGTGCGCTATGCCCGTCTCGTGGATGCTAAGCAGAGCAGAGTTTAGGGCAGGTGCAGCCTGGCAAGAAGGCGGTCGATGGGGGCGGCAAGGTTCAAGAGAATGATCATAAAGACTAAATTATACTGCTCAATGCATTCGGAAGCAAGATGGGACAACTGCAAGGCGTGTTCGAGCCAATACACGACCATGTGCTACCCCTGCTGTGTGCCTACAGGCGGAGTGTGAGGCACCACGGAGCGCTTTGCACCTGGTAATCAACGCACATTTGCTGGATCAAACCGTGTCCTCTTGTAAAGTGTTCAACATTTAGGTCCCACGCCCCTGCTAGGCAGCGCCCACATCAACATGGCGTCCTTCAGCACAGCAGTGTTAAGGGCAGCCGTCCAAGCTCACATTACCAGTCCACGCAAGGTCTCAAATGCAGCAGTGGCGCCCATTCGTGACGCGGCTGGTGCCGCAGCCGCCAACGCTGCCGCCGCCAAGCAGAGGTTGCCGCTCGAGCGCAGCAGGCAGCGTGCGTCTGTGCTGGTGCGAGCTGCAGAATTGGAGGAAGTTGATCCAGTGACCGGGGAGGTCATTTCTGGAACTGCCATGGCCACAGAGGCGAGGTGAAAACAGCGCCATTGCAACCAATGTCGCGACCATGGCCCCATGGGGCCTGCACCATCGAGTGTCCCTGCATTTGTTCATGCAACCTGGCCCACTGCCAAGCTGCTGCTCGTCATTCCCCCTGCCCAATGATACCGCTGTCCTACGATTCACGTGAACAGTCAACAAACCACCAAAACTTCTGCTGTGTGGGTGTGAGTATGCAGCGAACGCGTGGAGGCTGGCGGTTTCATTTGGGCGTATCGCAAGGGGGAGGTGAACCAGGCTATGGCCACCCCCGATAAACTTCCCATGCTGTGCCTGCACGGGATCGGCAGCAGCAGCTACACCTACCGCAACCTCGTCCGGCTGCTGGGAGAAGCAGGGCATGAGGCAATTGCTGTGGACTGGCTGGGACACGGCGCATCCAGCAAGGTCAGAGCGCTTCATGGGGGCCTCGGATTGAATTTGCACTGCCTCCCTCTGCTGGTGGTGCTGCGCACTGGATGCAGGAGAACCTGCTTAGGTACATAAGCTTCGCCTTGTCCAAGCATGGCCACAACTACTCCTCACACCCTGTTTTGCATGTCTATCACATCCCCTTGCTGCAGCCCACCAGCGGCTTTGACTACTCAGCTGATGCGTATGTGGCAGCATTGCAGCAGTTTGTGGCGGCGGTGGGCATCAAGCGGCCTTTTGCCCTGGTTGTGCAAGGTAGCAGGCCATCAGTGGTGCCATCCTGGTTTGTGTGCCACTACATCATGATGCCGTTGACTAGTTGGACTTGATGTGCTGGGCAGGGGGTGGCTGTCTGGCAGGATTGCTGCAGCAACACTCCCATCGAGATAGATTGAAAAAATCCAAAACTACAGATTCTTTCCATGCAAAGTTTGCTGCAGGCTACATCCTGGGGCAGTACGGCATGCTGTACGCGTTGGAGAACGACGGTGGGCATGCCGAGCCCGCTGAGCACGTTGTCCTTCCGCTGTTGCTTCTGCTCTGATGCCTCACCACCCGCTGTATTGCTGCAATAAATCTTTTGGAGGATAACTCTCCTTGTGCACGCCAAAGTATACACAGTTGGCCTGCTGGTTAAGCAGCTTATGTCCCATCCACGCCAAGCCTCCTAAGTTGTCCCTTCTCACTTGGTGCAGCCTGTCTTTTTCACTGCCTGCCTGCCTGCCTGCCTGCCTGCCTGCCTGCAGAGTCCATTGCCAAGCTGGTTATCCTCAACACTCCGCTCTCACAGAAGACAGCCCTGCGACCAGAGCTTGCTGCCTACAAGAACCCGCTGCCCTTCCTGAGACCCAAGGCTGGCGCCAAGTTTGCGGGAGATCTGTTTGCGGCGGCAGGCGGGCCGTACGCAGTGAGCTACCGGGACGCCCAGGCTTACGACGGTGCGCTGCTTGCTGGAGGCGGATGGCAAGCACTAGATATGCTGCCAGGCTGGGGCAAAGCTGATTTCTGCGCACATGTTCTGCCGCTGCTGCTCCTGCTGCTGCTACGTTCGGCATGCACACGGCCTGCCTCATTTGCCCGCCCGCGCCCCCCCCCCCCCCCCGTTTAAGTTTCCTCCAGCTCCCTACCAGCAAGATGCGGCAGCCAGCACCGCGGTGGCTGCCATTATGGACAAAGTTGACTGGTCGGCGCTGCTGAAGCGTGTGGACGAGGGTTACGACAGCTGGCGGCAGCCCAGCCTTCTACTGCATGGCACCTCAGGTTGAGGCAGCGCCGGTGCACATTGGGATAGCGAATGCTGGATAGTACCAAATCAATACCAGATGCTTCACCATTGCAATCCCATTGGGCTTGACTCTCTTGCTCATATGCCGAGTTTCATTTTTACCATTTTGTCGTCGTCAATGGTCAGCAATCAGGGTCCACAAGTAACGAATGTAGATGCCTGTTGCCCCATGCAGACCAGTTCATCCCCTTCAAGTCTGTGTTTGAATGGCTGGAGACAAAGCGCACCTGCATGAAGATGGCAAGCAGCGTGGAGGCAAAGCTAGGGCACATGCCGCAGGTATGCGCAGCGACCGCAACACACCTGGCAGCAGTGGCATCCTCTGCGTGCTTCCGTTGTGTTGCCTTTGTATCTGCCTGGAGCTGCTGAATGGTGAGACTGGTAACTCAGTTGTGTTGCATCGTGTCGCGTTCCGGAATCACAGGAGGATTACCCCGAGGTTGTCAGCAAGTGTATCATCAAGTTCCTTGAGTTTGGATCCGAGGATGTGTGAGTCGCGCAATTCAGGAGTTCAGCCACGCCATCCCGCTCAACCCATAAAAGCCACTTGAGTTTTGTTGCCACGTTTTGACAAAGAAAAAGAAAGCTTGTTTCTTCTCTTCTTCACATGTCCACTTGCTCTGCCGCTTGATCAAGTCTCAGGCTTATCCCCACATTTGCAGACAATCAAACACTGCTCTGGTTTCTATACTGTGTCATGATCTGTTGCACCGAATTTCATCAGTTCTTTGATTCACAGTCGTCTGTCGTAAAGTAATGCAGATGCTATTTTACAGCAGCGCAGGGTAACCGATAAAGGGCACGGTACGGGGCGACTAATCAAAGAGGAGCGGTGGCGGTCAGAGTAGGCACGAGGGGGTTGGGTAGGTCAAAGAAGGAAAGCAGTCGCTGTGGTCATTTGGCGTCCGGCAAACAGCAGGGCAAACCCGCTGCCTCAGTCAGTAAAACGTCGGGGGAAAAACGCACTAGTAAGCATTGTATTAGAAGAGACTGGATCATACAGTTGCGGGAAACTAAAATCTGTGTGGTGAATTGGTTGGTCAGAAATTGTCAGCTTGATGCCGGCTGCATACCCTTTGCTGCACGGGCAGTTGTGTGATCGCTGATGCGGGAGCTGGGTCGCAGCGACCCACAGGCAGGGTCCACACCACAAAGCACACCGGCATTACTACTTCTTGGGCAGCTCGTGTCGGTAGGGGGTCCAGTGCAGGCGGTTGAGATCAATTTCAATATTCTTCTGGTTGGCAATCGTCCTGCACCAATACAGACAGGCAACATGCCACATCAGGGGCAAAGAATAGAGAACAACAGGGCTATGGTGATAGGCAAAGCGATGCGCCGCATGATGCGTGCAAGCAATGCTGCAGGAACTCCAGGTTGCAGCTGAACGCAAAATGGAGGTGCCCCTACGGCCGCTGTAGGTGCTCCGCTGCTCACTTGAGGTGCTCCTCCACAATCTTCTGTGTGACGCTGATGATGTGGTCCCCCTTCCAGTACTTGATCAGGCTCAGGCTCTCTAGCGTCTTCACAACATCGTCTGCATGGCAAGAGGTGGCACGTCCGGAAAGGAGGGACAGGATGAGTAAATAGGTTGGATGCGATGATGGTATTGGTCGCACAAGGGGCAGGCTGCATAAAGGGCATCAACATAATGGTTGAGATCTGCCATTTCTTTCGGTTTTAATGCTGCACATGCTGCACGCTGGTACGACTGGCAAGAACAGCACAACCAATCGGCCCCGGGCACCAACAACAGCTGTCGTAGTATCTCCGCTTTAGAACAAAACAATTGAAGCGCACACAGCCTCCAACTGGCAGCAAGTCATCAGCCACCCACGCACCCGTGCGTATTGCTGTCTTGTCTGAGATGTCCTTGATGGACAGGCTCGCCTTGTGTTCCCTCAGCACTTCCAGGATAACGCGCGTCCAGTAGCTGCGGTACGACACCTACAGTACATGAAGCGGTGCAGGGGCAAGACGCACGGCATGTGGGTAGGCTAGACAAAGGAGCACTGCGCGGGGTGAGCTCGTGGGAACAGCGAAGCTAACGGAGGCTGAAGTAGCTACGACAGCTTGCTTCTGCAGCAAGGCTTGCTATCACAGCTACATTCACGCCATGGAGGACCAGACGTAAAAAGCAACCATGTGTGAGATCCCAACCGGCAGCTCTCCCATATCACCAAGCCCAGCAAACCCCAGAACCCAGCATCAGCAGCTGTAACTCGCTCACCGCTCCAAGGTCCGACAGCGGGCGCTCCGGCGATCCCACCCGCCCCTCCTTCTTGCTCAGCTCATAAGAGAAGGCGATGAGGAAGCGGCCGTAGCCCTTGCGCTGGTATGGCGGCAGCGTGAGGATGCAAGCCAGGTTGTTCCCCTCGGCGCTGTTCTTCTCCTTGCTGAAGTAACCCACAATGTGGTACCTGCAGATTCAGGAGGCGCGCAACACAAGAGCGGCAGGTTCGTATAAACAAAAAAGAGGGGTGATGGAACTCAGAACAACTGGCCTGCCAGGCGCAGGAGAGGTTGATCAGGAGGAAGGTCAAGGACGATGTTGAAAAGCTGCATGAGTGCCCCACATGCATCTTTTTCGCAACAGCCTCAGTTTCACCCCATACATGTGTTTTTTCATCCAACACAGCCCACAAGTTGCCTGGATCGTTCCTATCGTCCCACATGCACAAATTGAACCAGCAATACCACTGTCGTTCCCAGGACTGTACCGCACTCACCCCTGGGCATCCTTTTCGCACAGCACGTAGAAGAGGAATGGGTCAACATCGTAGTAGAGGGTCTTGTGGTCCAGGAAAAGCTTGGACAGCAGGCACAGGTTCTGGCAGTACACTTTGCTCTTCCTGCCATCAACCTCAAACATGCTGCATAACAACACAAGGAAACATCAAGTTGAGCATCAACAATCACAGGTAGAAAAGGGGTGAAGAGATGGCCCAACTGAACAGGACAGACATGAGTGGCCTGGCTGGTCATGTGGAGAATTCCTTGCAAGGAGCGAAGGACTGACATTTTCACCGCACAAACAGCAGCCAGCTTCACTGAACCAGACGGAAAGGGGCTAGCAGCCGCACTACGGCAGCAGTTTGAAATAGCAGTATGTGTCAGGACCATCACAGCCGTTAGATAAAACACAACCCTGCCTGGGCACTAACACACCTGATGGGCGGGTTGGTGACAGCACCGCCCACATAGCTGGGGTCGTTGGCTGGCGGCGGCGGCGAGCGGTAGATCTCATCCCCTGGTGGGTGCCGTAGCGAGCATTTTGCCAGGTGGCGCAGCAGCGTCTTCTTCTTGCGGAAGTACTGCAATCAAACATAGGCAGGTGGTGAAGTGGTGGAGTGACGGTGAAGAGGTGGTGGGAGGCAGTGGCAAGGCAGGAGTGCAGGAGGGAAAGAGGCGGGAATCAGCGTAGGCACCACATCACAGACATGGAGGAAGCGTAGGTTGCAAGAGACAGTAGCTGACTATCAGCGGTGCATGACACAGGACACAACACCATGCAGCAGCACACCAACAGCAGGGGGATAGCAATTTGCGGTACCTTGAGCGTGTACTCGCAAATATACAGCTTGTGGCAGGACGCGTGTGGCTCCGGGTAGGGGGAGTAGTACCACGTGTCCAGCTCGTGACGCCCCAGCTCCACGCTCTGGATGTTCTTCACTTTGGTCTTCTCTTGGTGCTCCTTCTCAAGGTGCTGCAAGTGGCGCGTGGGTAATGGGGTGAGGGAGTAAGAGCATCAGGAGCAGGTGGTCAAGCAGCAGATCGGAGTTATGGAACAGCAGGATCCTTCCCTCTATGTTGATATCTAGGTTGTGTGGGGTCTCAGACGCTAGGGCGAAATTGCGGAATACTTCAGAGCAGCATGCAGGCGGTGAGGAATGCGCCCCCAGCAGCGCTTGCAAAGGACCAGCCTCACACTATATAGCGTGACCCGCAGCGGCGGCTAGCACCCACCTGGTCTATGGGCGGCAGCTCTTCCAGCGCTGCAGGCACATGGTGTATCTCTGTGTACTGCCGCTTCAGCCGCCGCGTCATCTTCTGATCGCCCCCCAGGGCCGCCAAGTCGCCGCTGCCGCCGGCGCTGGCCACACGGTTCAGGGCGTCCGCTGAAGACGCCTTGTGGATTGAAGCCATGCGCTCCTGACCCACCCATTCGTCCAGCCGCTTGTCAACTATAGAGTGGGGAGGGATGCGGCAGGGTCGAAACCGGCATCACAACAGCACAGGTGAAGGCAAGGTTTCACAGACGAGATCAAACTTTGCCACCTGAGGCAGGTTTCAGCTAAGCACAACTTAGCGAAGACAGCAGTCCTTGCCACAGGTGGCGCCAAAGCCGCCACCCAACACGTTGGTGCCACAATGCTCACACTCCAAATAGTGCACGTAGTAGCGCCATTTGCCACCCTTGTGGTCCTGCTTGCGCTCTATGATGTCCACAGCATCTGTGGGCATGACGAGTACACCTTTTGTTTATCAGGCAGCACGAACGGTGGTGGCACATTGGCAGCAGGCAGCTATGGCGGCAGGCAGAATGCAGCCCGCTGGGGTTCACTTACGGTACTGGTTGTCGAAGGTGGCCCTGCACGAGGCCTTGGCGCCCACGTCATACTCCTGCAACAGCAAAAGGCGGGGTTGTCAGAAGGGTCCGCTGCGGGGTGACCTGCAGCCGCGATCTGGGCAGGGACATGCGCCACAGGTTCTCACCGCTGCATGGGACGGCCCCGCGCCGCTAGCATCCTCCTTCTGCCTGGCTGCGCGAACCATTGGCGCCGTGGCACCGCTGGCGGCTTCGTTTCCGCGCTAAAACCACGCAAGACTTACACTTCGGCCCAATATAAAGCCCGACCTGCGCAAGTCCGGCTGGCTTGCTGCCGCAAAGTTCTTGCTGTCGCCCACACGGTATCACAGACGTCCAAACAAGTATCGACAGCTCAAAAGTACACTGCAAACTCGAAAAGGAGCACTTTGAAGGGGGCCATGCGGGCACGTAGAGGACAGCACGCCCAGCAGCACGCCCAAAAGTCGATTAACCTGCTTCTTTCAGCTGTTGCGCCCGCACAACAGCGATCTACAAATAATCGATGTCAATTACAGTTCCATCAGATATCGAGGGTACACCGCGCCTTCGCCATGCCATTCACGCTGTTTACTTCTCCATTAGCAGGTAGCATAAGCTGCGTTGGACGGCATTAGTGTAGCTGAATCATCTACCACCGCACCAATCGTTCTGAACTACCGCCACCGCTCTGCGCTTGCTCTTCCGCCACCCGCCGGTCGCGTGCTGCTCCTTCTTGCCTCTTCGCTCACCCGCTCTGCTGCATGCACCCTCATACCACAACCACACGTAGTCGCACAAATGACCTGCCGTGCTGCAGTGAGGAGCGCCACGGCGCAGACATCTGGCTGCGTGCCTTCAGCGGACAAGATGGTGCATGGCAGCCACTGGCGTCACTTCTGGCTGATCCATCGGCGGCGGAACACGAGCGCTTCTTCGCGGCCACCTCGCTACGCCACAGCTGCCAGCGGCACCAGGGCGTCTTACAACAAGCATGCCTGGCGGCATTGGCGCCGCTGCTGGCGCAGCAACTGGCAGCGGCAGCCGCTTCAGAATCCTTTCACATCTGCAACCAACTCGGCGCCGCTCTAGCCACCCTAGCGGTAAGGGCACCAACCTGGCCAGAGGCACAAGTGCTGCCCCAGCTGCTGTCGCTGGCGCATGGAGCGCTGCAGGGCATTTGCGGCGGGGAGCAGCAACAGCTGGCGCTGCTGCGCCTGATGGCGGCTGTCGCTGAAGCAACGGGTGGGCGCCTCAGCATGCACCCCATGCGCCGCGAGGCCTTGTTGGCGGCTTTAACTGCTGCGCCAGAGCCGCTTGACATGGTGCGGCAGGCCTTGGTGCCAGGCAGTACGCCAGCTGTACAAGTTGCCGCCATGCAGCTGGTGCAGATGTGGTGCTCGCTGGGTGCTCCACCTGCTGGCTCAGAGCACAGCACCCAGCTTTGGCAGCAGCTTCATCAGGCGACCTTGCTCCCTGAGCTCGCCAGCCCCGCAGCAGAGGCGCTCGCTGCGCTTTACAGCACTTGTTTGGCGGGGAGCACTGATGGAAGCGATGGCAGCAGCAGCCGCAGGAGCAGCTCGGAGCGTGCGCAGCATGGCAACCAGCTGCTGTGTACCCTGCTGGGCCTGCTGCCTGCCTATGCAGCGGCACTGCAGCAGGCGGTGTCGCAAGCCCAGCAGGCACAGCACCAGGCACAGCTGTTGTTCGCGGCTTTGACAGTCCTAGGAGCCGCCGCCAGCGCTGCTGACAGCCCAGCAGGCGCAGCGGCAGCGCCCTTGGTGGCGGCTCAGGCAGTTGAGGTGGCAGCTGAGGTGGCTCTGGTGGCCCTGCAGCACCCAGATGTCGAGGTCTTGCTGGCAGCCCTGCAGCTGTGGGACGATCAGCTGGACAGGTGGAAAGAAACTGTTGCTGGCGTGGAAGATGCCAATACTGCACACACCGCATGTGTTGGCATGCCTACCAGCCTGGCACCCTCAGGAACCTGCACCCTGGTTCAGCGACACGCACTGCTGGAGCGTTTGTGTGGCGCCTTGCTGCAGCGCATGAGTCTGTCGCCGGGCCTGCCTGCCGCAGCCTGCACCGCCGATGCTCGGGACTTGCCAGGGGCAGTGCAGCGGGTGAGTATTTGGAGGGCATGTGTGGTCTAATTGCAATTCTCAACGGCTTTTCGCCAGCGGCTGGCCTGTCAAACATCTGAAAAGTGCAATCACCAGCATTTTGGAGTGCTTTTGATGGCAGTTCAGGCGGGGCACCGCACTCGCTGAGTGATTTCCCTTCCATGCAGGTGCGGCGTGAGGCAGCAGAGAGCTTCAGGGCTGCCGCCGACTGCCTGGGCGCCTGGCGCACCCGGCGGCAGCTCCTGCAGTTGGCGGCTGAGGCGCAGGCAGCGGGCTCGCTGTTGCAGCAAGAATGCTGCCTCTACGCCTTGAACACAGTCTGGGCAAGGCAGCGCAGCCAGCAGGAGCTTCAGGGGGCGGAGGCAGTGCGAGAGGTGTTGCAGGCTGGGGCGGCCGTTGCGGCAGCGCTCCTCCCCACACACCCGAAGCTGGCTGGCACGGCGCTGACGCTGTTGGGGAACATGCCTGAGCAGCTGACCCTATTTCTCCGTTGCTTATCAAGCCAGCAGCAGGGTTTACCGAGCCAGCGCCACCAGGGGGAACTGCTATTGGAGCAACTCTTAAACCAGCTGCTTGTGCTAGTGCGGCAGGATGCAGACGAAAAGCTGAGCAGAAATGCAGCCACTTGCTGTTATCGCTTAACCGGCAGCCGACAGCTGGCAGGGGCACTGGCCACGCAGCACCCTCATTGGGGTGAGGCACTGTGCAGCTGCTTTGCTGACGTGGGTGGCATGAAGGAGCGGCCACAGCATGGCGAAGACATGACCAAAGCGCAGCTGCTGTTGGTCAGCATTTGCCAGCTGGCCGCCGCTGCCGCCAGTTCTGCGGCTCCAGGCGCAGCTGGTGCGGCTGCCCTCACCACACAGCAAGCCCCTGGAAGAGGTGCGCTGCTTGAGCAGCTCTTGAGCCAGCCTGCCGCAGCGGCGAATGCAGCACTTGATGCAGCAGCGGCGCCCCCGATTGGCAGCGAGCGCTGGCAACAGTTAGTGGAGCAGGCAGCGCTGCAGGTAGAGACAATAGCACTAGCAATTGAGGCTCTGGCAGGCTCCCAGAGCTGTGACGGCACAGCAGGAAGTCGCAGCGGCATAGTGGTGCAGCTGCCTACGCTGTGGAGCAACTTTGCCGGCGTGCTGCAAAGTGCAGCAGCTGCTGCCTCTGCACCCTGCCATGTTACTAATCCAGTGCAACCCCCTCAGCACCAGCACCACCACCGCCACCTCTTGCTGCTGGCAGTGTGCCGGGTGGTGGCAGCTGTGGCTCCGACGCCCGCTGCAGGAGCGGGGCTGGGTTTATTGCAGCGCTTTGTGTCCACCCCACAACATCCTCGCATCCTGCTGACACTCGAGCAGCTGGTTGTCCACAGTGGCAGAGACGGCAGCCAATGCCCACTAGACCAGCTGCAGGCAGCAGCCAGCAGCAGCATCCAGGCAGCAGCAGCGCGGCACGGCATCGATCCTGATTGGCAGCCGGCTATGTTGGCGCTGGGCGAAGCCTGCCTGCAGTGCCTTCCAGCCGCGGTGGCAGAGCCAGCCACTCTAGCTGCCCTGCTGAGCACAGTGCAGCACAGCATGCGCTCCTACCACCGGCTGGTGTGCGAGCAGGCGGTGGTTTTTGCAGAGTTCCTGTGCTGCGTGGGCTGCCAGCGCAGGCGCAGCGGCAGCAGGTCAACCACAACTGCTGCTGCCGCGCCTGCTACTCAGATGCCGCCACACGCGCCCACACGAACCCCTAGCTCCTCGTCAGAAACCGCTGCCACCAGCGCTCGTACGGCCACGGCAGCCCACCAGCACCTGCAGCGGTGCCTGGATGCGGGTCTGGGCCCCCAGCTGGTGCTGGGGCTGTTGCTGGCTGCCTCAGGTGCCATGCCTCCCTACATGATGGTGGCGATTGCCGACGCATTGCATCGCACCTGGCAGGCAACAGGCACCAACAGGTGCGGTCCCCCCCCCTGTGAGGATGCAGGCGACAGCACCTTTGCAGCAGTGTCTGGTGCCACTACATCTGTAGGCTCTAATCTGGTGCTCCAGCCGGATGCTCCTGTACTCTAGTATCAGCTTCTGAGCGGCAGGATAACTGACGCGTCAGCCCCCTTGCAACCCTAGCGCAGGTTCGGCGGCTGGCTACAAGAAGCCACTTTGCAGCGTGCCCCCCCACTAGAGTCAGGCGAGGCGCCCTGGCGGCGCTGGAAACCAGAGGCGCAGGTGGTAGCACTAGATGAGCTGCTGGCCCCTCGGTGCCTGCAGGACGCCCGCCGCTTTAAGCGCCTGCTCAAGGTGAGTGGCAGGTGACCGGGTAGCTTGAGGTGCGCATTCCTGCATGAGTTGTCGCTTACTTCTCAAAGAGTAGTGCCAGCCCATCGGGTTCCTTGCACCAGAATGGCACCTTTGTCTTCTGTCCCATAACAAGCAGGTGACTGGGTTACTTCTTGTTGATTCAAATTACAGCGTGTTACTGTCACTGCAGGTGTTCTGTGGCGGTAAGAAGAAGGGGCAGCACATTGACCAGCCCAGCAGGGACACAGTGTGACTCCGGGTGCAACGATGTAAATGGTGCATATATAGCCGGCACCGATGTGACCATGGCAGTACTGCCAGCCTCTGAGCGTGTTTCAAGGGTGGTTGTAAGTGGCAAGGCACCGAGGTGCAGGAAGCAACAAAGCATGTGTTGAGCATGGGAGCAATAGCAGCAAAATAGAGAGAGCACTGGCAAGAGGGAGCAGGCAAGCGAGGGCTGGCTCCTACGGAGGAGCCATGCGTGCCCACCCCTGCCGGCTGCACTGCTGCATCCAGCAGCATGCGCTCTGGCAGTGGTTTCTGTGCACCGCACCACCAAACTCCCATCATGAAATGTACGTGGCGAGTGCCCGTTCAGCTGTCAGGGGTCGGCTCTGCTGGGATAGGCCCCTCAGCCAAAGACAAGCATATTTCCAGGGAGGTTTGGCCGTGGCTTCATAAGGCTAGCGGTGGCACATCCAGTAGTCCCTCGAGCCCTATAGCTGACGTCTGCAGCTGGTGTATGTTTGTGGGTGTGCACGCCGCGTATGGTGGGGCTTGGCCCCATGCCAGAGCTATTGTGGGTGCATCTGCCGCATGGATGAGCTAGTGTGGTCGTATCTGGTATGAGTTGGCCATGGCCACCACTCGAAACCAGCGGGAGGGCGCGTAGTTCTTCTCCTCCTTCAGGATCTGCAGGTGGATATAGAGGTTCCGCATGTGGGCAAAGCCACATAGCAGGAAATGTTGAGTCAAAGAGGGGCCAGCATCCTTAACTCTTGTACACGAAGATAAACAATCCCAGCACATCGTGAGTCTGGTGGGTACCAGGTAGTATGGGCAACAGCGTGAAAATGCAGCACAGCAAGCAGCGAGTGCATAGGAAGCCCCACACAGGGCAGCGCGGGCCAGGCATGAAGCTGTAACATCAACAGGGGGCGCACCCACCTTCATGTACCGCACGTCCAGCCCGCTAGCTGCAGTACGGGCCAGGCACATGGCAAGAGGTAGGGCATCAGTGAGCATGCTCAGATAAAGCGCAGAAATGCGGAGTGGTGGCGCTGTGGCTGCAGCAGCTTTCATCCACTGCTCAGTGCTGCAGCTGGCGGTTGTCGATGAAGCTGGCCGAACCAAATGCCCAGCAGGCCCAGCAGGTACAACTGTATTGCCACTGGGACTGAACCCTACAAGCAGGGTGGCCTGCCCTGCTGGGTAACCAAGGGGCAGCACATACACCCCAGTAACTGCAGGCTGGCTTGCTGCAGGGCACAGTTACTCACAGTTGCGCATAGTCATAAAACAACCACACCCACCTGAAGGCTTGCCGGGCAGCACAAACTGCACCATGATGGGCCCGTAGTCTCGCTTGGTGGACTCAACTGTGCCCAGGTCAACTGCACACAGAGCAGCGGGCGGCGCAGGGGTGGACAAGGTGAGGACATCAAACCGACTGGAACACAACCAGCGGGGCACAAGGGTGAGCCATCCAGGCTACATGATTGGACAAGATGTGCGTGCGTGCCAAATTTCAACTCGTAACCCACCCATCCTAGGCAATCAAAACACACCCACCAGCCAGCCAGCCACCCACTTGACCCCGCCCACCCACCCGTGAGCCTGCAGCGTAGCGTGTGCTCCCTGCCTCCCCTCAGGTTCTTCAGTGACCACACCAGCTTGCGCTCCTTATCCCGCCACTCCGCGCTCTGCTCAAAGGCGCCCTTGCCCGGCATAGCCAGCAGCTTGCTCTCGTTGGGGGCGTCTGCAAACGCGACACAGCAGACGCAGTTCCCGGGCAGAGAAATGGTCGGCCTTTACACTACCGGGGAAGCAGGGCACCACGATCTGGCTAACAATAAAAATTGCTGACCAGAGATCATGGGAATAAAAGCGAGTACTCATTGAAACTTTTTTTTAACTCAACAGAACCAATGGACTGCAACATTCAGTGCATCCCAACCCCCACCCCCACCCCTACCTGTCTCGCAGTGCACACGCTGCACGGATCGCGGCAGCGGCACCGTCACCTCCACCCCCGTGGCCGAATTCTTGGGCGGGTACTCAGCCAGCAGCCGCAGGTACAGCGTCAGCTGCACAGCCAGGTGGGGTGGGGGGAACCATGCGCACAGCGGTGGTGGTGGTGTCATTGGCGAAGTTTCCTAGGCATGAATGGCAAATATAATGGACGCCAGGGAACATGTTTGACTGGTGACGCTGTCAGTAGCCCACAGAGTCCCCGCCAAATGACGCAGGACACGACAAGACAGCCAGCCAACAAGCAAGGTCACCCGCCTACCTTGTCCCCAGCATACATGTCATCCTCCACAAGTGGGTAGACGCGGAAGGGTGGGCGGAAGCTGCGGCTGGACCTGCAGAGGGGGGACAGCGGGCAGCGCGTGCAGCACAGGAGAGGCAGCCATCATGGGCAGCGACGCCACGAGCGGCGGCACAGGAAGAGGAGGGGGCAACAGGCGGTATTGCATCCAGCGGGATGCCAGGCTTTGGGGACGAGACCCAGGGACGACAGCGTGGCATCCCGCTGCGCGCCTACCACCCCCATCCCGCATCCCTTCACCCCCTGCGCTTCCACTTCTACCGCCCATACAGCCACATCCACCCGCCCGACCCACCGGTAGTTCATGAGCGCAAAGTGTCCTTCTGGCGGCACCAACTCCAGCACCCGCTCCGCATCAAAGCGCTGCGCGTCCACCTGCTCGTGGATGCTGTAGGTGTCCAGCATCACAACATCTGCATTTTCTTTGGCGGAGTGTAATAATTGAGTGAATGAGAGCGTGGGCGAGGCGCGCACAGGCTGGTTAAAGTGTAACAGTAGGAGCAAGCTGGCGGGAGGGAGGGCTCTCGGACTTTGCTTGGCGTAGCAGAAGCTACAACTAGTACGGTGCGACAGTGCCAACAAGGGTTTCCTTACCCGTATCCGACCCGTATGAGCTGTACATGCGTGAGTCGCGGCGCCCCAGTATCAAGTTCTCGCTCAACCCAAGCCGGATGGGCGGGTTGCCCGCTAGGTAGCTCTTGATCTGCGCCAGGACAGCGGGTGGAGGCAATGGGAGGTAGGGTGCGTCAGAGATGAGTGGAGGCATCACGTCATGCTTGCTTGTTCTTGATGAGTTGACAGGCCCATTCTGAGTGAATAACTATAAGATGAAGCGCCGAAATAGAAGCAGCAAATGCAGCTGTCTGGCCACTTTCAATGTGGCATGCACAAGAACCACCATCAAGAACAGCCCCAGCTGCTAATTAGCCCCGCCCTCCCTCCACATGGAGCACAGGCATCCACATGCAGCCCGCCAATGAGACACGTCGTCGCACCTGTATGGCGCCTACGATGCTGCTGCTCTTCTGGTGTCCATTGGCGTCAAATATCGCGGTCAGCTTCTCCACAATATCCACAAATATTTCCTCCTTGGCGCCTGTGCGATCTGTATCCAACACCGACTTGATCACCTCCGTGGGGCCGGTGGCGCCGCCCGGCAACTTCATGCCGCTGCGGCCGCCGCCCTGCAGGCAGCAGAAGCATTGGCGAGGGGAGGGGTGAGTGGAGGTGCTGGGCCACCACATGCCCCCGGCCGCATGCGGCCACCACTGCCCTGCTTTCACGCATGGGCAGGTTACGCCCCCTGCCGCATGCCACCCTGTGCCAAAGGATGCCAGCTGCGATCCCGACACTATGTTCTACTACTGGCAGGCTCAGGCTTCACCGCCGCTGTAAAAGCCACCTCCCTATTCCCCCATGACGTGCACACCCCACCCTCTACCCACCGGCACGCGCGGCTTCACCGCCAGCGGCTCCATGAGTATGAACTGCTTGAGGCGCTCGGTGGAGGAATTCTGAGGGAACCTGCAAACAAATCAGAAAATAATTCTGCAGTGGACCAACTGGTGTTCATGTCGAAGCACTGTAGGTAGCATGGATGTTGATACACTGGCTGTCTCAGAAGAACAAATCACAGCTGTGACAGTTCAGCAGTGCAGAACCTCACCAACTTCACCACCACAGAAATGCATCAAAAGCTACGGAAGCACATGACACACCCATAATCGATAATCTCATCCAGCAGTTCGTAGACCAGAAGAAAGTTCTTGCGCACGACCTGCAGGGTAGGGAAACAGTGGGAACAACCACACCTGTGATTGTGTGATTGCAGCTCTCACCTCACCCGCTCAACACCCCCATAAATGAGGGTTGCTTCTACCCTTGCTGCCACAGCCCACTCGATGCCTGCCAGCAATGTTTCAAGCCACTACACTATATATTATTCTCACCTCCTCGCTGACGTATCCAAAGTAATCGCGGCAGATCCAGTACATGCGCATCAGCAGCTCCAGCACCAACGAGGGCGACACGTTCTCACGTGTGCTGGCAACCCAATACAGGCCGCCGACCTGAGGGCAGGCATTGAAAGTATGAGAAAGGCATGCAGGGTGGTTGCATGCATGCAGGCCCCACATGCAATGTTGCAAATTGCTTATTCAGCACCTGCCCACGATGCCGACTGCCGCGTACAATGTCTACCGTGGCAGCTGGCGGGTGCCTAACCAGCAACACCATCACCCAGCCAGTAAAGTAACAAACCGCGGCTGGGTGGGCAAGCAATCATACCTTGACATGCAAGTACTGCACTCCGTCAACGTGGAACGCGGGCGGCGCATCTTTGCCCTCCCCATCCCAAAATTTGGCCTTGCGGAAGAAAACCTCCGTGCTAGTCTGCAGCAGCATGCCGTTAAGGTGCCTCTGATAAATCCATAGCCCACGGGAGCATGCAGCACGTAGGTTTGGCACTGAGCCCCAACCACCGTCGCCGCTCGCCTGCTGCTGCCACCCCTGCCACCCCGTCACGCGCCTTTGGGATGTTGCCCTTGAAGTCCTTGAAAATGATGGTGTCCCCTCTGGGGGACAGAAGGAAGACCTGGCTGAGCATGGCTGCCTTTTGGCGGTCAGATCACTGAATTTTTGCCTTCTTGCCGCGAGAGAGAAGGGCGATGATGCCGTTCACTACTGCGGTTATGATCACCACCGCGGGAATGAAAGAGACCACAGCGATCAGCGCAATGAAGAGGTCCTCGCGCGGGAAGGGCAGCGGATAGCCTAGTAGGGTATCGACAGGCTCACCCTCCATGGTGGTGAGGGAATGCGGTAGCTACCCCGGTCAGATGCCTATTGCAGCTTGCTGAGTACTGCGTCTGTACTGCTTCGAGCAAAACGAGCTGCAGAAATCTGTCGTCCGACTATCACGCACTGCTTTTTCGCGTATTAGCTACATTTGCACCTTCCAACGGTCCAAGTCTTCGATGGGCACGCCGCACCCCGTGGTTTAAAGTTCAGGAGCAAATTAGCAGCAATGGATTGGGACGAAGACGAGCTGGATCGGATGCTGCAGTGGGAGAATGAGGTGGAGGAGGAGGAGGGCAGCCACAAGCGCAGCCTGGCAGACCTGCAGTCCCAGCAAGATGCCGCGCGCAGCCTTGCAGGTGAGCTTGCGCACTCTTGCCCGTGCCCGAGGGCGTCTTAGCCTAATGTACGCTTCTGCATGCGCAGAACGGCCAAGGGAAGCTGCCTGGCCCCGCCTGCACCTCCACTTGTGCAGACCCGCCTGGCGGCAAGCGCGCGCGGGTGGGCGCGAGTGGCGGCGGGTCGCAGCTTGCCCCACCCCCGAATAACAACGAGGACGAGCTTCTTGAGCTTGCCAGGGAGCAGCCATCGCAGCAGCGGACGCACAACACCTTCCATGCTATAGGCAACACTGAAGAGCAAGAACTGTTGGCACTAGCGGCCGACTCCCAGCCCTCCCATGCTGCTCCTGGCTACCGAGGCGCCAGCCGCCGCACCTTCACAGCAACTATGGGCCAATTTATCGGCGGGTCAGAAGAGCAAGAACTCTTAGCTCTGGCCGCCAGCACACAGTTGACTCAATCAGCGGGCGGTGGCGCTGCCGGCGGCAGCGTGGCGGCACGACGGGGTCCACAAGCGGCAGCAGCCGCTGGCGAAGGTGATGCTGTGTTGATTGAGCTGATGAACGAGGATTTGCAGGGTCCAGCAGCAGGTGGCGGTACGGCGGCAGCTGGCGCTGGTGGCCCGCCACCGGCAGGGCCTGCGGCAGCCCAGGCTCAGGGGCAGCTTGCATCACCGGACTTCCTGCTGCCACAGAGGCGGTACGTGCCACCTGCCAGGGAAGTGTACAACGTTCGCGGCGCCAGCCTGGCAGTCACTGCTGAGAGTGGCGAGCGTGTGTACTGCCACTTAGAGGCCCCACAGGCCATTGCCAGTGCCGCAGGCAGGCGCGGAGGCAGGTGCGGTGGTGTAAGCTTGCAGGCATGTGCCCTTCCGACCGCTTGCCCCTACTTTTGGCAGTGCATAAATTTCTCTCTCTGCATGCCTGGTCAGCTGCTTGGTGCTGTGTGCGGCTCTTTGCTGCCTTGCTATAACAACCTCGTGTCTCTTGGCACCAATGAAGGATGATGGCTCCCAGCTTGCTTCCGCTGGTTGCCCTTGATGCAGGCGGCTGGACGTAGCTGGCATGCTGCGGCGGGCTCGTGGCAGCCTGTTGTCAGAGAGCATGTCATCTCTGCTGGCAGCGGTGGAGAAGGATCAGTACGACCGAGCCGTCGCCGAGACAGCAGCTGCAGCGGCAGCAGCTTCAGAAGCGTCAGGCCGTGGTGGCAGCACCTCTCCTGCTGCAGAAGCCGCCAGGCGACAGCAAGGAAGTGTCGGCGGTGATAGCATCAGGGCTGACCGGGCCACTGCCTCCCTGTGGGTGGAGAAGTATGCGCCCAGGGGTTACATTGACCTTTTGAGCGATGAGCAGATCAACAGGTGAGCTGGCACTCCGTTTGCTACTACCTTGGAAGGCCCGGATCAGAGTGCTTTGATCAGATGACGGGCAAATCGACCTGACTGCAATATGGCAGGAATGCTTGCATGCTGCTGGCATGTGTGCTGGCGTCATCCCATGTCGGATGTCATGCTTCTTAGCACCCATCCTAAGAACTGAAGCAAGTGCTGTCTCACCTGGCTTGCCCGCAGGGAGGTGGTGCGCTGGCTGAAGAGCTGGGACCCCTGCGTGTTCAACACAGCCACCCCCGCACAGCTGGCACAGCAGGCGCGAGGCATTACCTCACGCTTTGCCAAGCATGGCAGCGGCAGCAGCAGTGGCGCTGGCGGCCAGCAGCAGCAGGGGCAGGGGGCCAGCGGTGGAGGACCTGACCCACTGGGCCGGCCGGAGCACAAGGTTATTCTCATTGCGGGGCCGCCAGGTGGGTGCATCGCGGCTTGGTGTGGGCCGTGTTGAAAACAGCAGTAGCAGCCTGCCCACTCATCCGCAATGCAGTGAACCCGGCAGCCGGCCTGGCGATCAACCGCGTAGACAGATATGACGATCATTGCCACTTGCTGTGCTTGACTGTGCTGTTCATCCTTGTGCGCTGGTGCTATGCTCGCGTTCATGCTGTGCATGCTGTGCTTTCCTTTTTGGGGTGTTCTGTGTGCAGGGCTGGGTAAGACCACATTGGCGCACGTGTGCGCTGTGCACTGTGGCTATCGCCCCGTGGAGATCAACGCATCGGACGATCGCAGCGGCGGCAGCCTGCAGGCCAAGATTCTTGACGCTGTGGAGATGCAGGTGGGCTGGAATGCCAGCCATCGACAAGGGGGTTGTGGCCTGCTGTTCCATCTGCCAGGAGCTTCCGTCAAAGCATTTTTTTGCAAGGGGCAAGTTCGTTGGCCGAAGTGGTGGTCAGCCCGCCCGCCATCTCAGGCTGCTGCTGCTATTTGTTGTGATGCTGTGATGTGGGGTGTGCTAGGGGCCGCATGTGGGCTGGGCTTCAAGCCTCCTACCAGTTGTGTGTGCATGCTGGACTGTCAATGCGACCATGATCCCTGCTGTGGATGCTACTCTCCCTCCATCTGCGTGTGCAGAGTGTGATGGGTCAGCGGCGTCCCAACTGCGTCATCATTGATGAGATTGATGGCGCCACCGGTGCGCTACCCTGGCTGCCGCCCCTTGGGCATTGCTCTTGTTTTGCAAGTGTGGCACATGCTGGTCATTATCTAGGTGTTTAATTCGGCCAGGCCATGGGAGACCTGATAGACTGCTCTGGCTCGCCTCTTGGTGCACCATGCTGTGCGCCTGTTTGTGCCCTTGCTACCCGACACATCGCGGTCTGCACCACACCCGTACGCCGTGCAGGAGGCCCTGAGAGCCGCAGCGGCATCGCAGCACTGATTAAGATCGTCAACGCCACGGCAGCAAAAAGCAGCAAGCACGCTGCTGGTGGCGGCGGCGGTAGGGGCCAGCAACAGCAGGATGGCAGGGCAGGGGGCGGGGGAGGGTCAGACGGTGAGGAAGAAGAGCAGACAGCAGCAGGGGAGAGGGCACATACACGTGGCAGTGGCACCCTAAGCCGACGTGGCGGTATGGGGCCTGCCGGCGGCAAGCAGCGGCAGCAGCAGCTGCGCCCTCTCCTGCGCCCCATCATATGCATCTGCAATGACTTGTACGCCCCCGCGCTGCGCCCACTGCGAGACGTGGCACGCGTCTTCCACTTTAGAAAGCCCCAGGTGAGGTCTGGATGGGCACAGCTGGGCTAGCCAGCTAGTCATGCGTGCTTCATTGCGCCGTCGCCCTTGTGCGGTGGTAAGATAGCTATGTAGCTCAGTGTTCTGCTGTAAAATTTGTTTCTGATAGAAAGCTATTCCAGCGTGTTTGTGCCTGCTCCTTTATGACATGCTGCCGCACCCCTTCATGCTCCTATTGCAGACACC
>JAAMXP010002813.1:0-13973 GCA_019693395.1 Ettlia oleoabundans | reverse complement strand
GAGGTGGGGTGGGGTGGGGTTGGGGGGATGTAAATGCGTAGGTGTGGAGATAGTGAGGGCAGCCAGGTGGCAAAAACTGACCAGCACAGCCCGGCAGAGGGGGTGCTGCATAGCGTAAGTGTCAGGCAGGCAGGAGGGATTGGTGCCGTCCGCTTTCCTAACATGTACCCACGCAAGCACGGGTGCGCACGGCTTCTGATTGCCCTCTGCTCCACTCCACTCCACCCACCTGCCATGCTCATCCTGCCCTCTGTGCCTGTGCTGCCTGTCCCAAGCCGTCCCATCCCACCCCTGCCCGTGTCATTTGTAGTTGCATGTGTGTGTTTGTGTGTGCTTATGTGCAGTGTCGCATGAAGGACGACATCAAGAGCTACCTGAGCAGTGTGGGGGTGAACTGGGAGGAGGTGGACGACCTGGCACAGGTGGGTGAGTGGGTGCGTGCTTGGATTCATGGGTGCAATTGGGTCGCTAGTGGGACTGGTGGCTTGCCGTGATTGGGTCACTGTCTCAACTGAACTTTTGGTGGTTGTGCTTTCTTTTCGAGCCCCAAGGGAGTTGGAAAGCGCTGCCTTGCCAGCGCCCTATTAGTGGTTCGTTAGGGCCCAGCTTCATTGTTTGCATCTTGCTGGCGCAAGCACCAGCACTTGCTCGCCCCCCTGCGTCCTGTTTGCACCAATAACCCCATTCACCCAACCGCTAAGTCTTTAGGACCTGGTCCCTGCCTGCACCTGGCCTGCTGCTGCCAGGTGGCGTCTGACGTGGATGTTCTGTACCAAACCCGCATCCAAAAGGAGCGATTCCAAGACAGGTTGGACAGCACAAACAGGCAGCACACCAGTTAGCATGCGTGGCCCTTCTGCACCCCCCAACCCGCTCTCTCATCCATGTTTCAAGCTACTTGCCACACAGCTTTGCCAACCTCTGCTCGCCCTTCCAACCCTGCCTCCTCACCTCTTCAATCGACACTGCCTTATCTCCAGCCCACCCTGGTCTAAGGGCGGCAACAGTCTGCCTTCTTCCCATCATAGATGCGCACATACATGCGCACACAAAATCCCTAGCCTTTTGCACATGCAGGCCTGACGACTACGAGAAGGCCAAGGGCAAGTACATCATTAACGCAGAAACCTTGAAGCGCATGAAGCAGGATGCGGTGGTGATGCACCCGCTGCCGCGTGTGGACGAGGTGGGTGCACATGTGCTGGCGGCAGTTGACAGTGTGCCGGCAGCCGGCGGTGTGTTGGTGGCAGCAGGGTGACGTGTGGCGAGTTTGGTAACGTACGCAGTCTGCCCTGCCCTTCTCCCGCAGATTCACCCTGAGGTTGACTCCGACCCGCGCGCCGCGTACTTCCGCCAGGCCCGCAACGGCTTGTACGTGCGCATGGCGCTGCTTAAGCTGTGCTTGGAGGGGCGCCAGTACGGCCACTAGGAGGATGCTGCAAGTGGTTACCACTGCTGACCCGAATCAGCTGAGCTAAGGAGGTGGCACACCAGACGCAGGAGGAGCCTAGGATGGTAACAAGGGCTGGCCAACCCTTGCACATGTCATACAATAGGCCACTAAGCTCACAACGAATGAGGCACACGACTGCATGCGAATGAGGCACAAGTCTGCATGTGAATCGGAACTGTTGTTTCTAATCTGGACTGCCATTCCCTGTGAAGTGTCTTACGTGCCACTATTTGTCAAATCAGTGCATCAAATGGTACAAATCAGCAACGGAAAGAGCATAAGTCTGGTGTCAGACCACTAACTAAGTGGCAGGCAAGAGAGTCATGTTGCCAAACGGTGCAGTGTTAGTCCCGCAGGCCAATGTCACGAAGCCGCCTGCCGCCTTTCTTGTTCCCTTCTTCCTCCTCCTCCTCTTCTTCCTCCTCCTTACCCGGAGTCGTGTCTGCAGAAGTGGCAGTGGAAGGGAGAAAGGGGACTGGTATGAGCAATAATATGATTACAATAGACAACATCTAGTGGCACGCAGGCGTCAACCAGGCGCCTGCTGCAAAGACAGCCAACGGCGGCGGTAGAGGCTGGCATTGTGGAACATTCCAGCAGCGAGTGCCCTTCAGGATAATCCCACCCAGCGATGTGCCCTTCACACCTTTCTCCTCAAGCGTGGGCGTCCCAGCACGCTTGGTGTCCTTTTTAACCGCAGCCCCCTGCTCCTTGGCTGCCGGCTGCTTCACAGCTGCCTCTTCTTCCGCCTCCTCTTCTTCCTGCTGGGCCTCCTCCGGTTCCCGTTCTCCCTCCTCGTAATCACTGTAGTCCTCTTCATAATCCTCTTCCTCCACGGCAGCAGCTTTCTGTGCCGTGTCTGGTTCCTGCGGCGGCTTTGGCCCGCCCTTGCCTGCATCATCTGAATCCTTTTGCTTCCCCGCCGGCATTGGCAGCGGCTCCACACCAGCCTCGGGGTCAGCGACTGCCCAGGGGAGCACAACAGGTAGGCAGGCATGCCAGTCAGCCAACACAGCTGCCAGCAGGCCTCACCACAGTGTAACCAACGTTTGAGTGTGGCAGACCCTGTAAAGCTCTGCAAATTCGTGGCATACACAATTCACCATGGTGGTAGCCAGCCCACAAACCCTCCATCAAATGGCAACCCAACCACACCGCTGGCACCAAGGCCATGCTCACTTGCGCCACGGAAAGTGCCCGTAGTGGTGGGGTGACCGCGCTGGCTGACCACCAAGGCCAACAACGCGCCAAATAGGATAGCTAGGCCCGCCACTGCTAGGATCTTTTGCTTGGTTGACCAGCCGCGCGGAGGGGTGGGTGGGGTAGCTTGCACTGATAGAGGCTGCAGGTCCACACCACGGAAGGGAATGGGGCAGTGGCAGGTTTACCTGCATTGTTGCGTAAGTTGAGGGTTCCCCAAGCCCTGACGCCCAGCACTGGCATGCAGCAAGCACTTGTTTGGCGGACCACTTAGAGCCCTGCCGACGCTGACCCACCTTGACCCGCAGGTTGCTCAGCAGCCGTTGCTCCTCGTCATCGTTGATGCCTTGCTTGCGCAGCTCATCCTGCGTGTGTGAGAGAAAGGGAATGCCGGCGTGGGAACGGACTGATCTGGCACCCCGAGGCAAACGGTCAGGCCGGCGTACCTCGATGAAACGCGAGAGCTCGCTGGCCATCCTGCAAAGGCTGCGTTCCCTACGCCAGTTGTTCCGAGGCGGCTTGACGCGGTGGTTGACGCCTAGCTGTCCTTCACTCGTGGCTAATGATCAGCCTAAAGCATATCTTTATCAGGCAGCGTGCATGTGGGTTCGTGGCAAGGACACATGTACTGCATTCATCCATGTACTGCGCAGCAGCGGCAGCAGAAACCACAGCTTGCCGTTCTCCTCGTTACGCCCAGGCCCGCATGGCATGTCGCTCCCCTTGTCCCACAAACAGTTGTGAACCTTGGTACTCGATCTACACCTGTCTCGGCAGCACTGTGTTTGTACCGTGCCACTGCGCATCTTGCTCCCCTACAACGTTGCAAATCACTCTCATGGGTATTCTCTCGTCTTGAACTGGCTAACGATATGGTAAATATGCAGAGGGTGATTGCGTTCCTTGGTTGAAAGATGTCAAGGATGTCAAGTCATCAATGGTCGTGGCAGTGCAATGCGGATGCAGCTGGCAGCGAGCCGTCAGCCGCTGCTGACAAGGTGATCAAGCCAAACAAATGTGCAGGACAGCCTGAGTACAATTTACTGCGCTGTCATAGTCGAACCATGACGAGCCGTTGGTTACAGTTGGTGCAACTGTGCTAGGGACAACCAAAGGACGTAGCGTGCTTAGCACCCGCAACGTGATGCAGCTAGGGGCGTTGATTGCCCTGGTGCACCAATCTGGGACCGCGATCTGATACACGTGTGATGGCTTCTGGCCACCGGCGTCCATGCAGCCGACCTGTCCATGGGGAGTCATCAAGCCACTACGGCACGGCCAGCTGGTGCCAGCATTACCCGTAGCGTTGCAGGGCCACACACTCTGCTGACTGTCCGACAAAAAGACAGCTGTATAGACAGCTGGGACCCTGGCCTACTTTGGCATAAGGGCTGTGACAGGCCGGGTTCAGACCGCAGAGTGGGGGGCAGTGCAAGAGGGGGGCGATGCAAGCGAGAGAACAGCAGTTTTAAGGAACCGGAAAGATAGTAGCAGGCAGAGAATAGCACGATTGACAGGGGACGTGGTCATGTAGTTTGCTGCACATGCAACAGCAGCAGCTGTTTGTGTGTGTTACATAACCCCGCTACTTACGCCCTACTGGACCTGGGCAGGGGAGCCGTACCGGCCGACTCATAACCGTGCCTGGTTATTGCGGGTATAGCCAGGTATAGCAGCACAGGCAACACTATCAAGCAGCAGCTATGACAGCAGCACAACTCCAGACGGCAGCAACCAGTCAAAGAGTGCCAGAAGAAAGCGAAGGGAATCGCTTCTGATGCGTGACTTTTGTTTGCTGACGGGAGCTGCCACCCTATGGGCTCGGGCAACGGGTGAGGGCGGCGTGGAAGGCGGCGCCCCTCACTTGCACGCAGATCCGTCAGCGACCCAAGCAGAGACATGGTTTGACATAGTAACGTGGCGAGAGGCAGCCACAGCCACAGCCTTAAGACCCAAATCTCGGACCCAAATCGCCCAAACCCATGGACAGCCTGGCAGCGGGCACTATGTGCCTGAAGGAACCGCTTTGTGTTCGTTTATTACAACGTGACACGACCTGCCACCGACTCCCTCAACCTCCCGAACAGCGCTGGGCTCCCGCCGGGCCGGGATGCCCAGATGGTCACAAGACCTTGTCCGCCTGCCGGTGGCCACCCTGCTCATCGTGTTGGTAGGTTGTTGTAACAAGTTTGTACTGATATATACATGCGACAGTCGGCTCAATCGTGGTTGCAACCCGTAGAATCCCGCCGTGACCCATTGCCGGCTTCCGCTGCAGGTTGCCGCCCTCCGGGGGGCGGCGCAAAAGCCCTCTGTCGCGGCACAGGGTTCCTCCACGGCTTCGCAACTCTTTGAGGACAGGTGAATGCCAGGCCGTGGTCGGACAGCAACACCACCAGGGTTTTCTAAGCAGGCAGCACAGCGGCTCCCAACAGGTGCTACATTTGTGCGAAAGTATCGAGGCATCTTGCGGGGCTACAACGCTGGGTTCAGCAATGCTGGGTGCAGGATTGTGGCGGCGGCGGTGGCAGCATCCAGCGGGACGTCCAGCTGCCCCCGCGTCGCGCTCTACTTTTCCCTGACCCTGCTGGGCGTGAAGCTAAAGCAGGACTTCACCCCCAGCATTAAAGCAGCTTTCAAGCAATCTTTGTCTCGCATGGCGCCAGGTGCGGACCGCTGTTATCTCATGTTCCAACCACGGTCCAAATTGCGCGCCCCTTCCGCGCAAGCAGTTGATGCTGGCCACTCGTCCCTTGTTGCAGATGCCACAATCATCCCGGTGGCTATTGGCTCCGAGGATCTGGGCCAAGCGGTGCATGCGGTGGCACTGTTCCCTGGCTTATTGCCGAAGAGTATGGCTGCTGCGCATGCGCTGGCAGCCAAGCTGCGTGCCGGAGGGCTCAATGCACACTTTGACCAGCGCAGGTTTGGGCGCTTGCACCCAGAGGTCATTTCAGAGCCCTATTTGGTGAGCCGCCGGTGTATGGGAATGCCAAGCTGGCCAGATGGTTGTTCTGCTTAAGCACATGTCTGGCTGTCGTCTGCTGCCTCGCGCAGCCTACGGCTATCTGCGCAGGCTGCTGGAAAGACTTGGTGCAGCGCTACCACCCCAGTACTGTGCTGCACTTTACAGCACTCAACTTGTGCTTGCCTGCCGCGCTTCCAACCTGCAAACTCGTCGGTTGAACAACCTGTGGAGCCTCCTTCTGGTTGGATGGTGTGCCTCTAGCCCACCTGGTGCTGTTGCATGGCGCCTGCAGGCTGATGCCACCGGCGACACAATCCCGTCGCTGCCTGGCAGCCACCCTGCTGCCATGATCAGTGTGTCGTGGTATGATTTCCGCCCAAGCCAGGTCACGCCCCAGAAGCGCCAGGCTTACGTGGCAGCCCTCCAGAAGCTTGTACCAGGTGGGTCAACCCGGCATCGCTGGCATTTCTTGCACGGTTTAATCGTGGCAGCTTTTGACCTGCTGCTCTGACTGAGTGCCAGTTGAAGGTTGCCCCGCCTCCGGTTCCGGTCCACCTGGGGAATTGGAGCTTGTAAGTACCCTACTTCAGTGGGATCCCAGCACGCGTGCAGCCCTGCATGGGGGTATCGCCGCTCACATTTACCACACCAACTGCTTGCCTTGCCTTGCACATGGTCATAGGAGCCAGGCTCACCAATCTCAGGGTCATTTTCTGGCGCAGGCTTCGTCGTCAGCTACAAGACGCACATCGACGACGGTGACTGGACAGGCCCAGGCGGGAACGGTGCGCTATCTTGCGCTGTTGCAGCTGAGCAGCCAGTTTGTCACTGCTGCCCGTTCTATGTGTCCAGCAGGCCGCTGAAGTGGGGCTTATCATTACCTTTGCCTATGGCGCCTGTTACCACTGCTGCATATGCTGCTGGCACGTGTTGCATGTGACACATTGGCCTGCTTCGCACACTTGATGGTGACCCTCCATGCACGTCTGCGCGTGTGCAGCCGCACTGGAGAAGGTCACCATGGACACAGTCATCAGCAATGCCTCCCCTGCTGCTCTGGCAAATGCGTTGAACAGGATCAGGACGCGGCCAGCCAGCGTTTGGCCAGTCCCACAGGCATGTTGCAGCCATCAACCATTGTCCCACAGCTGGCACCGCTGCGCAACTCCCTTGTTGTCACAATTCTGTTGAGGTTCCTTGTGCCTGGAACCGTGTTTGGCGACAGCTAGCGGCTGCTGTTGTCAAGAGTTGACCCGCCAGCAAGTTTTGGCACTTGCCTTGGGCTGGTATTTATGATATCAGCCCGTTCTGAACCCCATCGCCCCACACTGGTGCAGTTTGGGCAGATGGCTTCCGAGGACGGTTATGCTGTTCGCTGGGTGCCTGACAGCGACTTTGTGTCCCCCTGCGATGGTGAGCATAGGCTGTGCTGGTGCAATTGACTGCAAGAAATGCTTGTGGAAGGGAGTTTTGGGTGGCTGCTGCAACAAGAGGTAGAAGCCTAGGTCTTGCACACGACCAAGTTGTGTGCTGTTAGTTTAGGTAGCTGCACAGTGGGGTGTGTGCATCATGGTCGTGACCATCCTCTGCTCTGCAAACAGCAATCCCCACTTGGCACGTGTGCTTGCAGTCCGCACCTCGCTGAGGCTGACAGGCATCATAGCATTCATGCAAAACTGCAACCGTCAGTCCACGGCAGCCTACTTGGCGGCTGTGAAAGCCAGTCTTCCAAGTGAGCCACTGCTTGCTAAGTTTACCACACCTACAGTGGCACATGGTGGACATGCACCACATATTGCTGGAAAGCTGCAGGCCGCCACTTGTCCTGCGGCTTGATTGGCGAACAGCCCTTAGCCTTCTTTCAGCCATTTGTGAGTGGTTCTTATAGTCACGTTGTTTGCCACTGGGGGGCTTTGCAGGTGATGTTGTGGCGACAGTGGTCAGCGCAACACGGGTCGCAGGCGGCTGCCAAATTGTCACCACAAGCGCCTACCCCGACGGCCGGCATGCATCAGCTTTGGGCCTGGGTCGCGGCCTGGTCCCCACACCCTACCCCCTTGGTGACAAGTCATTCGGCATGGGCAGCAAGACACCAGCGTTTCTTGTTGAGGCTGAAGTAGCCACAGGCACGCAGCGAGATGTAGTGGCTGCCAAGTTTGTGCTGCTCACCTCAGCCACCGCCACGAGCCAGACAACCGGCAACTGCTCTGCAGTGCCCATACCGGGCGCGTTTGCGAAGGTGAGTAGCATGGGTGCCAATACTGACAGCTTGCTGGGAGCTTTCAAGCAAGAAGTATCTTTCAAAATGACAGAGGCGTTGCTTACAAATACTTTCAATTGAAATACCCTTACGACGTGTCTGTGCTTTGTGGCTGGTCCTGGTGCAGTACGAGTACAAGGTGCAGCCTGCCAGGTGCACAGCGGGCCAGAGCTGCGCGCCTCTGACCTTTGTTTCTAACACCCCCAACCCCAACTTCGCTGGCCTGGCGCCTAATACCACGGCGAGTGCCCACCCGAGTGTATGCACGTTGAGGTTGAACGGAGAGCTTTTATCTTCGCGTAACCCTGTCATGCAGGCTGTGCTGCGGCATATGGCGCAAGAAACTACTTCTGCTTATGGTCAATCACTGCAGGCCCACAGCTGATAACAGCACATATGTCTTGCATTTCTGTCCCACAATGCCTTATATTGCAGTACATCGTGACTGTCACGGGCATTGGTCAAGACGGCAAGCGGACACCTGGCTTGAACCAGCTGCAACTCACCACCCCTGCCGGCATTAGCCTTCTCCTCACCCAGGCTGTGGCAACAGGCCCAACCACCGGCACCACCACTGCCACCTCACCTGCCAGTGTCTTCACCAAGGTATGCTCTCTCATGGGTCTGGCCACTGTCCAGCACGTGTGCTTGCCGCCCCGAAGCCTCATTGGTGTGGCAGGCTGCCGGAATGACACCTCTGGTTGCAGCATCAACACTCATTATGTCAACATTCACCATGCTGCTGGCCCCATGTTTGCAGTATGTCTTCACAGTTACAAAGGCAAGCTGCCCAATCCCGCCCTGCCCGGTCATGACCTTCACAAGCAGGACTCCCAATGCTCCCCTCACTGGGCTCGAACCAGGGACCCAGGTGGGTGGCACGCCACATACAGGCTCCACAATGTTGCCGTGTTGTGGAAAATGGCCGACATGTTGGTTACACACACATACATGCATGCATTCTATCACAGGATACATGAACTGGCATCATGTTGCTGTTCTTTCAACGGTCGTGTCTGCGGCACTGGCTGCTCTGCTGCAGTACAACATCACGGTGGAGGGCACTGACAAGGAAGGGAAGCGCACACCTGGCCAGAACGTGCTGCAATTCGCCACGCCCATTGGTGTGCGCTTGAAATCTGCAGAGCCCACAAGCTCTACCACAGGCAATGCCACTGCAAGCACCTTGCCAGCCAATGCCTTCTCCAAGGTAAGCTCTGCACGTCGCCTGTGGCAGCGCCCACTCACAGGGTTCCATCGATACGAAGCAATACGGCTGCGCACTGCACTGCGATTCAAGCCGACAATGTCACACGGATCTCACACTGGTCAGGGCTGTGGCTGGCTGAGGGCGGCGATCTGCACGACCCGAGGTTCGTTACCCACCTACAACATGGCACCCCCTGCAGTACGTGTTCACTCTAAGGAAAGTGGGTTGCCCAACCTGCAAGCCCCTGACGTTCACGAGCCCCACAAACACGGCGAAGCTGACCGGACTGGAGCCTGGTGCCACGGTGGGACGTTCTGCCTCCCCGCTGAGCCCCCTGCATAACAAGAACTTCACGACTCTGCCCACTTTGCCCTTTGAGTCGGAACGGATGACCCTGTGCACCCACAATTTGCTGCCCTCCTTTGGCTTCTTCTTTAAGCTGTGCAGTATAATGTCACCGTAGATGGACTCAGCAAGTCGGGAAAGCGCACACCAGCCAACAACTGGCTGCCATTGACGATGCCAGCTGGCTTGACGTTGACTGAGGCCAAGGCTACCGGGTTCACAACAGGAACATTAACTGCAAAGCCTCTCCCTGGTGGAGCTTTTTCTAAGGTGCGCAGCATGACGATGCGGTCGTGGCTGGCATGCTTTTTCCAGCACTGCACATGAGGGATTCACGAGAGCACACTATTGTTCTATGCGAAGGCAGCGTTGGGCGCGGCAGTGAAAAGCATGGCGCACTGCTACATGTTCCTGGGTATCAACTGTTGCTCTAAAACTCACCTGGTTACTGCTTTCCTCCAGCCACTTGATGCACTTTCCTCTAACTGTTCACATCTCCTCTCTTGTCGCTCTCAATTTTTGTGCAGTATGTCTTCACCGTGGTGCAAGCAAGTTGCACCACCCCTCCTTGCACACTACTGACCTTCACAAGCAGGACACCCACCGCCCAGCTGACAGGCCTGGAGCCTTGGACCAAGGTTTGCTACCGAAATGGGGCCATGGCAATGAACACAGACTACTTTGTACTTGTTTCATTTTTTTCGTGGATGTTCATGTTTGGAGGATGGCTGTATTTCCAAGCCTTAACCTATCCTGTGCTCTTCTCCTGGCGCTGCAGTATAACGTTACTGTCGTTGGGGTGACCAAAACAGGGAAGCGTACACAAGGCACCAACCTGACTCAGTTCACCACACCTGCACCCGCCCTGAGCCTGACACAAGCCAGAGCCACCGGGCCGACCAAGGGATCCGCCACGGCCGCACCCCAGCCCACCGGTGTTTTTGTTAAGGTATGTTTCGGGCAGTGTGCTTATGTTGACGGCTGGTAGGGTGGGACATTATGCGGACATACCCTGTTTCTTTCACCCCACATTGGGAACACCAGGCAACATTGAGAGTAGGGCATGTAGGTGGGTAGGCGAGAAAGAATGCCCGCCGGCGGAAACTGTCCGTAAGGATATGCATGTACATAGAGTGCTACAAGATCCTGCATCAATAGCTCACCTATTGCCAAGCACCCTGCCTTACAGCAAGAGATCGCACAGAACAATATATGCACTTTGCAGTTTGGTCCTGCCCACCGTATGGGACCGATGCTGCCACTCTCGCCCTTGTTGTGTTGCACTTCCACACTACCTGGCTGGCCTTGTTTGCTTTGTGCAGTACATCTTCACAGTGGCAAAGTCAAACTGTCCTACATGCCCTGTGCTGGTATTCAACAGCAGCAGCGCAACAAGAGATTTTCCAGGCCTGACATCCAACACCCTGGTGAGAGACACCTTTGCTGTGTATGTGGTTGCAGACGCGCTGCCACGGCAAATCCGGATGCTCACATTGCGGTCTGCTGTTTTCTTTATCAATGTGGGGGCGTGAGTGAAAATTTGCCCCATTTGATCAAGGAGCGATGCCTTGTTCTTAACTGCCTGCCAATTGCCATTGCTGGTCCCATGCATTGCTGCAGTACAATGTGACAGTCGTGGGAGTGGATGAGAGCGGCAGGCTCACAAAGGGCAGCAACATGTTGCAGTTCAAGACACCTACAAATGCTCCTTTGCCTCCTCCTGCCTTGAGCCTAAGATTGACCTCAGCAAGGGCCCTCAACCCCACCAGGGGCATTGGTGTTGCTGCTCCTCAGCCGACTGGCATCTTTGCTGAGGTACGCCGGTCTATTAGCAGAAAGAGTGCCAAGTCCACTTGCACTTGATGCTTAACATCACAGCTGGTGCTTGTTGTTTCTCTGTCGCTGCAACCTGCAGTATATCTTCACGGTGAGGAAGGCCAACTGCAAAGCTTGTCCACCTCTCGTTTTCAAAAGCAACACTACAACTGGCAACTTCCCTGGGCTGACGCCAGACACCTTGGTGAGCTCTACTCAAGCTGCCTTTTTAACAATCATTGGACAGCAGCTAAGCCTGGCTGATGGCTGATAAGCCTGCCTTGTGAGTCAAGTCCAGTGTGCTGATACCGTTGTCAGGAGGTGCACACCCACAAATATCATGTTTTCTTCCTTATGGCTGCAGTACAACGTCACTGTGGTCGGTGTGGAGCCCAACGGTCGGAAAACCAATGGCAGCAACATGCTGCAGTTCAGAACACCCCAAAAAGCTCTCCTCTCCGTCCCGCCCCCCGCCCGCCCGCCCCCAGCTGATCCCAGCTTGTCACTGGTTGCAGCCGATGGCACATCAGCCTCCAGCGGCATGGCTGTGGCCCAACCTACCCCAGACAACGCTTTTGTGAAGGTGCACCTGTCAGTACCTCCTTGGCCAGCTGCGCAAGGCATGCCTACAGTCATGTGACAATCCAATGTGTCATATCATGCCATGTTCACCGTCGCTGCTTTGCATGATCGTGCAGTATTCTTTCACTGTGCACGAGGCAGGCTGCCCCAACTGCCCAGCTCTGGTGTTCAACAGCAGCACCGTTGAGGGCACCTTCACCGGCCTGAAGCCTGGCACCACAGTAAGTGAGACTGGTACCAGAGCATGGCGGCATAAACCACCAAACATATAGTTTGAGTCGTGGGTTTGTACCTGCTCTCGGCTTTCCAGTTGTGTCTGCCACATGTAGCCTGCAACCGTGCAATCATGTGCTTGTCACAACTCAACCTCCCATTTACCCACCGATGCACTAGCTCACTGGCAAGATGCTGTGATGCTCACACTGTGTGCTAATCACCAGGGTGCCTTGCTGGCCACTTTTGTCACGCCTATTCTGTCCTCTGTTGTGTGCAGTACAATGTGACAGTTGTTGCGGTGGACAAATTTGGCGGAACCACGCTGGGAAGCAACATGCTGCAGTTCACCACACCCGACCACAGGTAGTAGCAACTCAAGGCCCCCTGTTAATAGTAAAGACCACCTGTTGGTGCTCGCGCTGTTGTTGGGCAAGGTGATCAATCGGCGAACTCCCGTTTGTTTTCATTGCACTTGCATGTTGCAGCCCGCCTCCTCCCAAGCCACCCCAACCACCAAGCCAGTCTGGCACAACAACCCCTCCACCGCCATCACCTGTGGCAAACTCGCCGCCTCCACCGCCATCACCTGCTGCGAAATCGCCTTCACCACCGCCGCCAGCGTCTAAGTCACCGCCGCCGCCGTCGCCCGTGGCGCAATTGCCACCACCACCGTCGCCTGTGCTGCAGTCGCCACCGCCGCCGTCGCCTGTGGTGCGGTCGCCACCACCGCCGTCGCCTGTGGTGCAGTCTGCACCGCCGCCCATACGAAGGTGGCGTTGCTGCTGCTTTCACGGAATAATGGTCAGCTGTGTGTGAGGTGGAAAGTTGCCAGCACTAGGGCCTGTGCAGGTGCATCTGCCACCCCTGCTTGCCTTTTTAACTGGCCATGGGCAGTTGTGGGGCTGCGAGGTTATCTGGCAGCTCTAGCAGACATCCCTGTACTGCATTTAGCAGTTCAGCGCTGTTGTAGGGCGTCCAACTATGGTTTGATTTCTGCCTGGCCTGCTCATGTGCTGCCGCGCAGTCAACCAACTCTCAGCAATGGTGCTCGATTTGTCAATGCCACCGGCGGAGTCTTGGAGGTTGTTGAAGGCGCCAACCAGCCATGCTCATCATACAAGCTCAGGATGTGCCTTGCAAGTGCTCCCAGTGGAAGTTGTTTTGTCGTTGATTGCCAGTCCACTAGCTGCAGGGTCACTGAGCTTACGCCAAGCACTGTCTACGACGTAACCGTAGTTTGTATCCAGGACAATGGCGAGGAGACAGTCTCCTCCAGCACCTCAACATTGGAAACTCCACCACCCGCCCTCAGTCTGGCCTCTGCCACTTCCACCAGCCCCTTCTCGGGCACCGCCACGGCCACACCCGCTGACTCGAACGCGTTTGTGGAGTACATCTTCACGCTGGTTGATGCCTCCTGCACCTCTGGCTGCACATCGCTGGTGTTCAACAGCACCACCATCGTGGGCACCTTTTCTGACCTGAGCCCTGGCACCCCGGTGAGGCGGGAGGGCTGTTGCTGCTTGGAGCAGGGCAGGGCTAGCTGGCTGGTCATGTGTGGTGCCGAGCTTGTGTTTGTGTGCCTGTATTTAGTGGGTTGAATGGTGCAAGCGGTGCATATCACCCACGACGGTGTTGTTTTGCTTGTGTTTGCATTGCAGTACAATGTGACAATTGTGGGTGTGGACAGCTCTGGCGCCAGCACGGCAGGCAGCAACATGGTGCAGTTCAGCACTCCTGCGTCTGCCCCCCCTCCTGCGCCGTCCACCGGGCCTGCCACGCTGTCCCTGGCCTCTGCCACTTCCACCAGCCCCTTCTCTGGCACCGCCACGGCCACAGCCGCTGACTCGAACGCGTTTTTGGAGTACATCTTCACGCTGGTTGATGCCTCCTGCACCTCAGGCTGCACATCGCTGGTGTTCAA
>JAAMXP010002809.1:0-27954 GCA_019693395.1 Ettlia oleoabundans | reverse complement strand
GGGGCCCGGCGCGCGCGCGCGCCTGCTGCAGGCCCCATTAAGGCCCCACGCTTGTTGCCAGCGCAAAGCGTACAAGCGTTGGGCAGGTGAGGCAGGTGTCGGAGGCATTCCGTGCGTCGGGCTGCCTTTCCGTGTGTCTCTGGTGTCCAACGCCCCTTAAACTCCCTATAACCAATGATGCAATATACTAGATTTTGTTGCGCTCTCAGTAGGCATAGGTGCGTGTTTCTGTGATAACAAGCAAACAGACAGTCACATGGAACCCGACCCGAACTGCCAAGGTGCTGCTCCTAGTTTGTGTCATGCAGTCACCCCAATACTCATGCAAAGGGCATTCCAGCTGGGTGCTTGTTGTTGCTTGGAGCCCTGATGCAGCTATTGTTGCTTCAGGTGGTTAATGTTACGTTGTTGCAGGTGGTTCATGTTTGTCCTACTGCAGCTGTTTGCGTGTGCGTGTGTATGCCCACATGCGCGCGTGTATTGCAGCAATACTGGTAGACGTTGCTCCGCATCATAATCCTCAGACACAACCAGCTATTTAATTTGCTCCAGGCGATCATGACGGTGCCCTTTTCCTGTGGGATCCATCGACAGGCATTGCATTAGGGAAGTGCAAGGTGTCAAGTGCCGCCACTTGCATGTTGAATACACCTTGCCAGCACTTCTCACTGGTTTGTGTCATGTTTGCCACTGGGAGCATCAGCGTGTACAATGTAACCAACTCAAGTTTACCTTCTTGAAATGAGTTCTCATTTACCTGCGTTAAATACGTTTTCACGGAACATGCAGGGCCATTGCAAGTTTATCACCAGCATTGCATGGGAGCCGGCCCACATCGAGCTCCCATGTCGCCGTTTCTGCAGCGGCAGCAAGGACGCCACCATCAAAGTCTGGGAGGCTAACACACGGTGGGTGGAGGTTCTGAATGCAGCATTGGCGATTGCTTTGATTATGTGGAGGGAAAATCCAAAATTTTGTTGATGTGTTGGGGCAGTCCATACTTCATAGATGACCACAACGGTTGGCCGCTTGCAAGCATGATCTGTATCGTTTCATACTGCTCCCATCAACCTCGTGGTTCGCTCTTTGTGGGCGATGTCACGTTTTAATGCAATCGGCTCACTGCGCACATCGCACAAGCACCTTGCAAATGTCCCATTCTCATGGCACAGGCGCTGTGTATTGACAATGAGCAACCATACCCAGGCAGTCACTCAAGTTAAGTGGGGTGGCGATGGATTTATCTTTAGTGCTGCTCGAGATTGCAGCATCAATGTATGGACAGCTGCAGAGGGCAGGATGATCAGAAGGTGTGTGTGGGTGCGTGCTTGTGTTGTGTGTTGTGTGTTGTGTGTCAAAGCGAGCACGCATGTCCCATGTAGGTCAGTTGTAATATATTATTGGTTTCTGTAATGGCGGCAGGGCTGGCGGGGGAGGTGGGGCACTTTTTCGGAGGTGCTTGTTTGGATGTACTGCTGTCCTGTTCAAAAAACAGGAAAGCAGGGCAATTGTGATGGTCCAAGAGAACAACACACTTGCAAGCAACAAAGACAGTTCCAATAGTCCAAATAGTCCATTGGACAGCCTCACTGTGCTGCATGTATAACTGCCGCTCCTCGCAGCACAGCTGCCTTTTGGCTGGGTGCTAGTAGGCTGGCAAGGACTGGGAGCCAGCTGACTGCCTGCTGTGGCCCTGCTCAAGCGAGGTTTGGCTGCGCTGAGCTGGCCGGCATCGCAACAAAATTGAACCCTCATTAAACCTGCACTTAGTACAATGGAACGTGGCACAATTGCACACCCAAGTGTCCCAGGGCATCCACCGCATGAAACAGATTTAAACACGGCATTGGATGCGCTCAAGTGGGTTGGCCAAGCCAAAACGCGTACTGCAGGCTGTACCGTCCCCCTGGCCGACCTTTGAACCAAGTTTCGTGGAGGCCCATTGGTGGTGATGGTGGTGTGTGTGTGGGGGGGGTGGGTGGGTGGGGGGGGGGGGCATCTACCAAACAATCTACGAGAACCAGCCTTACACACACGTGACCCTGCCAAGCTTAGGGTCACGTGCACAACAAATCGGCCAGTCTGGAAAGGCAAGGACATTCGTGTGAGTGGACAGGGGCAAGGGTTTGGGTGGGGAAGCATTGGTGCCCTTCCATGTAATGGTACCGGTGGGTGAGTAACCTAGAACATGTTGCAATTATGGCGCGCAGTAATATGCATCGCACTTGCTCTGTTGTCACTTGCAGTCTAAAGGGGCACGGCCACTGGGTCAACACAATGAGCCTAAGCACAGGTTGGCGAGTTGGCAAATGCCACAACACTTGCACAGCCCAGTCCTGCACTAAGCAAACTTTGCAACCATGCTGCTGCACAAGAAACCCCAACCCCACCCGCGCCCCCATGCATGCCCCGGTACAGACTATGTACTGCGCACTGGAGCTTTTGATCATATTGGTACAAGACTGGGGAACCACGGTGGGCTGCAGTCATTTTCCGCCTCTGTTGGCCCTGCATTGTGGAAGTTTAAGGCATGCTTGCGTGCCTTCAGGATGTCGTTTGAGCAATATGGTACTTTATACGGCTTCATTGCCGACATGAGAGACACTGTAATGGGTGCAGATGCCAACAAAGTTGCGGCACAGCAGCGCTACGATGCTGTATGTGGTGGTCAACCGGAGCGTTTGGTTACAGGCATGCATATAAACCCCCTCTTGCCTTAGCGTGGCCTTTATGCATCCATGTGTGTGCGCGGCCGTGTGTACGTGTCCAATGTTTGCATGGCTGCTGATATACGCCCATGCATTTCTTTTGCACGGGGGTGCAGGCAGTGATGATTTCACCCTGTTCCTATGGGAGCCCTCCACTCAAAAGCAGCCGCGCGCACGGATGACTGGCCACACGCAACTCATCAACCAGGCAGGCATCGTCTTGCATTCTTAGATGTGGTATTGTGCTTTTGTTGCTACTGACATGGAAACATGTGCAATTGCGGCGCAACGATCAATATAAATAGTTACTTCAACTTTATCTGAGATGAAATGGGGAAACGATTCAAGCGTGCAGGTAATGTTTTCTCCTGATAGCCGATGGATTGCTAGCGCATCCTTTGACAAGTCAGGTGTGTTCCTGCCCTTGTGTCCTGGAATGCACGACTGGGATAGCTGCGCACATTGGGCATCCCCCCACTCCACACACCCTCAGCCAAACATATTGATTGCGCTCTTGCATTCTTCTGTTAAATGGCAGAATCGTATCTTTGATACTCTGGACCGAGTGCGGTATGACACATGTTCTTTCCTGTCTGCGTCTGCTGATCATACAAACTTGCGGACATCGCTGTACAGTGAAACTTTGGGATGGCTTCACAGGCACTTTCATTGCAACCCTTCGTGGACACGTTGGGCCAGTCTACCAGGTAACAAACCCAAGGCACCCATATGCATGCAGTGCATATTTATGCACGGCGTCAGGGAACCAGTTGTCTCTCGGCAGGTGGGGTGACCACTTCTGGTAATATAGGACTTGCTGGTACATCAAACTCCAAGCGCAGGTCGCTTGGGCAGCTGACAGCCGCCTGTTGGTAAGTGGCAGCAAGGACAGCACACTGAAGGTTTGGGATATGTGCCGTAAGAAGCTTCTGATGGACCTGCCGGGACATGCAGATGAGGTATTCAGGTGGGCAGCCTTGACATCGCACATTCTGAGCACCATTGCCCCCAAGGACCCCACTGCATCTGTTTTGGCAAGCAAGGTGCACATTGTAGGCGTAAAATCAAAGGGACTCATTGGGACATCATGGCGGGAAATGCCCCACAACTCTATTTTCATTACATGCACACAAACCTGTGCAGCGTGGACTGGAGCCCCAACGGCAAAGCAGTGGCCAGCGGCAGCAAGGACAAGCTGCTTAGATTGTGGCGCAAGTGATGAACATTACCGTGTGCGCTAGCGATAAGCGGGGGGTCCCAAGGAGGGGCGCGCAAGCCCCCATTGGCTCCCTCCTCCCTGCCCAACTGCATGAGCTTATCATACAAAGGTATATTACTAGTGTTTTGCCTGATGTCTAACACATCATTACAAGCTTAGCAACCCTCCGGCACAAAATTGCGTCAGGTGTCCTTGAATGTTGACACCTGGCCGGCCAAGTCAGCGTGCTCAGCACTGAGGCTGGATTTCGGAACATGGCTCTGCAAATCGCAATGACACCTGCGTCGGGCAGGCCGAAAACACCAAAACAGGTTTGGCACTGCACGGACGGACGCCAGTGGACAGGCAGTATAAACGTGTAACACGCGGTGTAACCGCCGGTGCTGCCCACCTGACTGGCGCGGCCGGCAATCTCGACGACTGTGGGTGGGACTGGGTAGTACGTATGGCGGTCCCGCACAGTGAGGCTGCAAATCCAGCCTCTTGCGACTTGGAAGCAGCCGGCGCTGCTCTTGATGCTTCGCGTGATAGCAGCCCACGATGGATTGCCAACACTCGCTCCAGCCCTGACGTGGTTATTACCCAACAACCAGCTGGCTGGCTGCTGGCTGGTATGGATGCCATCCTTGACGCTCTGCGAGAGGTGTGAGGATATTTTGTGCTGATTGTTGTGTTTCTTGGCAGGTGGGGAAACAGCGGAGCGCTTGTGCAGGCGGAAGTCACTGCAGTGGCGGTGCCCGTTGCAGTGGCAGTGGTGGTGGCTGTAGTTACCAACGGCCACAAGGGAGTGATGCCTTGCTCCGCCTTTGTCAACCTGAAGCCACTCATTTCTTGTATGCAAATCCAACCTGTTAGCACCGAACCATGCATACAGGCACTTTTCTGGCCAGTGCAGCATACCAGCATGGCAGCACAGCTTGGGGTTCGGTGGCCCAAGGGCGTTCTCTTGCATGGGCCTTCAGGATGCGGCAAATCTTCCGCAGTGCATGTTATTGCCAAAGAGTGTGGTGCAGTATTGCACTTGATAACGGCCGCATCCATAGCAGGCACTTTTGCAGGCAGGCGTTAGGTGTATTATGTGCTCATCGTTTCGCTGTTAAATGGAATGTCTGCCTGAAACCTGCTCATTGTTTGCTGTTCCCACAGCCAGGTAATCTGTGCTCACAGCTTTTATCAGGCCATCCTGAAATTGGTGCAGGCGAGTCAGAACGGCGACTGCGTGAAATATTTAAAATGGCGCGCAAGGATGCTAAGTTTGGCCTACCGGTGGTGGTCTTTTTGGATGAGGCAGGCTGTTTCGCTCCATGCTCTGAAGAGTCTGCCTGTTGCCTGCATCCCTCAGTTTGCAGGACCTGGGGCCATTTTTGGTGTTTTGGCATCATTGATCAACAATCTGCCACACCAACATATGTTGCTCCTGATGCCCGGCCTGCTTACCCGGCAGGTGGATACGCTGTGCCCCCGGAGAGAAATTGCACGACAGCACGAGGTGCGGATAGTGGGTCAACTGCTAACTCTCTTGGATGGTGTAGCAGCTCTCGAACCACATGGCAAGCAAATGGGGCCAGTAGGCCAGGACAAGCAACAGCTGGATGGACATATCTTGGTAGTGGGTGCCACCAGCAGGCCCAATGCCGTCGACCCGGCCCTCAGGCGTCCAGGCAGGTAACTGACCCCCGTGAAGATTCAGACCCATCTCTTAGCATTTGGGAGCAAATGAGTGTGTGTTGCTGCAGGCTGGATCGAGAGGTACTTGTGCCCGTCCCAGATGCAGCAGCAAGGGCAAACATCCTGCAAATTGCTTCACGTCACCTGCCTCTCGACAAGTCTGTGGACTTGCAGCGGTACGTGATGCCCCACAAAGCGTGCAGCTCTTAGTTTTATACGGGATGTGTCTCATGATTTTCTGTTTGATAAACGGAGCGCAGGTTGGCCTCCGAGTGCCATGGCTATACCGGGGCAGATCTGCGGGCGCTCTGCCGGGAAGCTGCTATGACCACCATCATCGCTGCGTCGGAGAGAGTGCCAGTAAACGGACTTTTGGGAAAAGCGATACAAAGGCCATCAGGCGATAGACGTTCTGGCGCTGCACAACCCAGCATTTTCCAGCAGGCGGGCCGGCAGGAGGCTAACCAGTCTAACCAGCTGCTGCCAGTGGATTCGCATGGTTTTTTGCCCGTCACGCTGGACAACTTTGCTGCTGGAATGAAGCGAGTTGGGCCATCATTGGCAAGAGGCGCGGCAGCGAAACTTAGGACCATCAAGTGCGCCCTCAACATTGTCATTTACTTTAATGAGACAGTGTACATGTCGCTGCAGCCCCCATCGCATGTTGTCACCATATATATGCAGCTGGCACGACATTGGAGGACTGAATGCCGTAAAGCTGAAGCTTAAGTAAGGGACCACAACTTATTGTTTGGAGGTGGAGGGTGTTTATTCACATTGACACTGGTTGTGCTGCCCATGTCCATGCATCGCTGCGTCACGATGCAGGCAAGCCGTGGAGTGGCCGCTAAGGCATGCCATTGCATTTGAGCGAGTAGGGTTAACACCACCCAGGTGCCCTGGTTCTGCATGCCGCAAACAACAGCAAGTATGAAAACATTGACAAGGTTGCAAACCTGCTCACTTTATTCAGTTTGTTGGCTTGAACGGCGCACGACTTGTTTCTTGCAGAGGCGTCTTGCTGCATGGGCCGCCTGGATGCAGCAAGACCACGTTAGTCAATGCTGCCGCAAATGCCAGTGGCGCAACCCTCATCCCTATATCTGGCAAGCTTGTTTGCTGCTGTACGCCGTCGCAGTGTTGGTAGAAACCAAGAGACACAGTTTGGATTGTGATATTTACAAAATCTGCACATCTTGCACTCCTGGGGAAATAAATCCGGGCTACAATACAAGACATTTATGGGTGCAGGGACGCAGCTTTACAGCATGTATGTTGGTGAAGGAGAGGCGGTTGTTAGGGAGACGTTCAGGCGAGTATGTGAGGTACATCACCATGTGGGTCATGGTACACCCGTGTTTCATGGCAGCAGTATTCCAGGATCGCTACCAGCCAGCCTGTTGCTGCACCCTGCTATCACTTAACGTCGGTGGTTGCAGACGAGCCCGCCTTGTGGCACCTTCAATTGTGTTTCTTGATGAATTGGACTTGCTGGTAGGTAAGTGCTGTGCACCGATGTGTCGTCGTGTCTCTGGCTATTTTATGGACACTGGATGCCGCACATTGTCTATCATGTCCATTAGTAAGATGTTTTGCCTGGGTTTTCATCCGACATTTGTTTGGCAATGTTGTGTGCACGCGCGTCTACGCACGAGCATGCGCTCACCACGNNNNCCCCCCCCCCCCCTCCCACACACCCACACATGCACACACATGAGCAGGCAAGCGGGTTAATGGAGACCAGGCAACCGAAGCAACAACCCGCTTGTTATCCTCGCTTCTCACCGAAATGGATGGACTGGAACTCTCGCAAGGGGTGCTGATAATTGGCGCTACAAATCGGCCTCGAGCGCTGGATGCAGCCCTCCTTAGGCAGGACAAGGGAAAAAGTGGCAAAAGGGTCTTAGTAACCCTGTTCACGTGACAACGATAGTTTCCACCAGAATGTTGACACCAACAGCAGTTTGCTTGCGAGTTCCAAGCTTGTTGTCGAACAAGGTTCTGCACGATAACCTGCTAGAGATCATGTCTGCAGGCCTGGGCGCTTTGACATGGTTGTGTATGTGCCTCCACCCGATGAGCTAGGGCGCTTGCAGGCTCTACAGGCCAGTAGGGTACAGACAAGCTTACCGAGTTGCACATCACACGACTGCAGTCATAAACGTTTTGCAGTGGGTCTTATCCGCTCCCACATCTGTACATGCAGATCCACACTCGCAACATTCCACTTGCGATGGACGTAGACTTGGCTGCCATTGCAGCATGCACGGGCTGCTTTACAGGCGCGTGGATGCACTCTGCCTGGACGACAACAGCAGCAAGCCTTGGAAATCTTTCAAGGCCTCTCTTGACTGCATGCATATAAAGTGGCTATGCATTGCGCAAGTCTGCAGACCTTCCAAATGCCAGTACTGCACCTCGCTGCAGGTGCTGAACTTGCAGCACTTTGTAGAGAGGCAGCTATGGCAGCTTTGCGAGAACATGTTCAAGGTGAGTGGGCCCACTCCGTTGATGACGTTTTATCTGTTGTTCACCGTGTATATTGCCCTACTGTTCTTAAAATCTACGTGACTAATCCTTTCTGGATTGCTCTGTCATGCTCCTCCCACGTGCAGCATGTCAAGTACGCCAACAACATTTCACAGTTGCATTGGCAACCATCCGGCCACATCTGACATCAACAGATCTTGCCAAGTGGGAGGCATGGCCTGAAAACTTGGAAGTCAATTAAAGTTGCACATGAAGCTTTTGTTTATGACACGTGCCAGGCTTTGCCATAAAGTTGTCACCAACACCCAATTCACCACCGACAAGTGTGATTGAGATACTGCCCGCCCGTTGATTGACACATGGCGAATGTAGCAAAGATGCTGCCCGTGTCTTGACCAGAACGGTTTTAGGTGTAGCCCTTGGATGGTTTGCGGGCTGTGTTGAGGAGTATGTGTTACACAGGATCACTCCTACAATGAAGGACCAATGAGATAAATGAAGTATCCATAGATCCCGGGAACAGGCGTGGGCAGGGGCTGGTTAGGCATTCAAGGGGGAGGATGCAGCTATTATGTGGTAGCCGGCCTTAGCAAAACCAGAGGGGGGTTTTCAAACCCACACAGGCTGGTGCAGTATGGAAGGAAGGTGGCACTGCTAGACGAGTACATAAGGGCGGCAACCGGTGCCGCAGAAAAACGGGGCGAGCAGCTGCTAGCAGGTGGGGTCCCGCTACTTTCCACCGCCTAACATTGCCATCGCCAACTCACACATGGTCGTTTTGCCGTCTTAAAGTGGAACCGTAAGTTATGGCAATCATTCCGCCGGGAGGGCCGGGGCTCGCCGTTGCAGATCGCGGCCTTCGCGACTAGTGCTTGCAAGACAGGGCTTGGCTGTCGCAGTTGCTTCTACCATGATCCGAAACGTCTTCGGTTGACACCTCTGCCACCGACCGCCGGCTGTGGCGGCCTCAAGTGCCGGGGCAGACAGCGCCGCCGCCGGCAGTGCAGTTTGCAGCATCACAAGTGCTGGTAAAAAACACAGCTGACCACTTCCAGAGTGTCAATGTCCTTCCTGACATACGTCCAGCAAAAACAAAGGCCTCATTCGCTGCCCCGCCGGTGCCGCCGGGTGACCGCGGATGGCGGCGCCAACGGCGGCGGTGCTGCCGCTTAAGCTGCATCACCCAGCAGCTCATCTACTTCTCACCCGGGACCTTCCCTGCTATAGTATTTGCCCTTTGTTAGCGTTAAATACCCTTTCTGATGCCCGCCCGCGTGCTTCCTGGCGCTTTTTATGACCCCCGCTGCGCCAGTCAGGGTGCGAAACGCACCCGCGTTTGACCAGGGTTTTCCCCCTAGGGGACTCGTTTGGGAATGGTTTTGACACTTCAGGCAGACTTCTTATGTTGTGGGGGTCAAGAAAATATGGTGGTTTGCATTCCCTCGAGAGTCCCTTGGGGAGTTATGGAGGTTAGCAGACATGCGTGAGCTGGCGACAGCGCCCGGGTCATGCAGCACCCCACCTGGGCGAGCCCAGTTGTTGCGTCGGCGCTGATGGGGCGAGACGTCTTGTGCGCACATCTCGATTGCTCCCTGAATTTCCACAAATTTTTGGCATCTACCCCGTCCAACTGTCCCTCCAGCGTACCGCTTCCGGCCCCACCGTACCCTTCCTTGATATTTCCATCACACCAACTGACAGCAGCTCCACAGTCCTCCCTCTTACCACCAAGCTTTTTGATAAGCGTTGGTCTACAACTTCCGCATAATCACATTCCCTCATGCCACCTCCAAACTGTCGGCTCGCTCCAAATATGGCATAGTGACTAGCCAGTTTCACCGTTACTGCCGCATTCTTTTGGACACTGAGGATTTTTGCAAGGCCAACGCAAGGGTCATTGCGCAGTTAGTTGAACACGCTTTTGATCCGCACCGCTGCCTAGGCAAGCTGCGTTCCTTGCTTGCGGATTATCCCGGCATTTTCCCCTATCACCACACTTACCTCTTTGACATAGTCATGGCATATTTGACTGAGTTTGGGGTGCACCTTTGAACTTTTTTCTCACCTTTTCCACCTTTCTTCCTTCCCCTTTTTTGTTTTGGTTGATTATTGATTGAATGATTTAATCAGTTTGATCTTTGACGTTTCATAATGCATGCGCTACCAGTTTACACAACCGTGGGTGAGGGCCCCCTCTGTACGCATTCCATACAGGACTTCCTTCTGCCGTGGGCCCCGCTCTGGGCCCATTCACGAGCCCCGCAGGCCCCTACCCGTTGTTTTTCTGCCCCTGCGCATCCTCCAAATGCCTATAATGCAGCCGTAGCCGGGAAGCACGACGTCCGTAGTGGGCAAGGTTCTCCGTTCTGTCACTCGTCCTCCGCGTGGCCGCCCGCACTCTCATGTCCATGAGCACATGATTATTTGCACTGACAAGGCGTGCAATGTCGTCTATGCGGCGACACCTCTTTGACACTCTGCAGCTGAACCGCCGCCTGAGCCACGGCGTTGCCCTTAGGGTTCAAAGTGCGCCCTTAGGGTGAGATTTTGCCCTTAGGGTGGGTGTCTGGGTGGAGGACAGGCTGGTCTTAGGGGTTTTAGGGAGGTCCGCCCTTAGGGTAGACACGTGTCCGCTCCTGCCAGATCTCACCATTGCAACACGGTTGTTGGCCCCACCGGAACCGCTGAACAAATGAAACAACAATGCATGCTACGCTCCCTCATGCCATATGTATATCTGTGTGCATGCCGCTTCTGATGCAATTCCCCATTACCTTGCCACCAACAAGTCGGCAAACAGTATGTATGCAAAACCTTTCCTCAAAGGAAGCTGGTCACCAGCATGCATTCACCCACGCCGGTGCCATTCATGCATGGCCCTCCTCTACCCCACGCATTTCCAGCCTATAAAACTGACAACCTTTTGGGACTCGTCGGTGCTGCTGCATCGAACTCATTCCTATGTACACCAAACAACAACCGAAAACAACCGGTGCCACTGCCACTGCTCGCCACCGCTGCCGGCAACGCTGCTTCACGTCAGCGCGGCAACCCCACCAATGCGCAGTAAGCCTGAGGCCCGCAGCCGGAGCGAGGGCTAAGGCGCGAGGTGTGAAGCACGGAGCGCCGCCGAGTGAGGCAGCGGACCGAAGGCGCACGCCGCGGAGGGGGCGACTGCCCGTCCTCACCGCAAACCCTTCCTTGGGGGGGTCCTCCTCAGTCAGCATCGGGAGACTTCTGTGAGCCGGCTCGAGCCCACGCTGTCCCTTTCCACCCCTTCATACAAGGGCCCGAGACTTTTTGTCGGCTACGGCCGCGCCGCTCGGCGCGTTCGAAAGCCCGCGACAGTTGCGAGCGATTGAGATTGAGAAAAGTTTGCCCCCGGGTAAAACAGGAATTGGAACGCGAACTGTGCCGCCGGTGGTGTGTCGTACGTCTCGCTGGGCGGCTAGGCAACCGTGCTTTGTGCGGAACCGCAAAGTTCCGGCGTCAGCCGTGTGTGCTTCAGCATCGCGAACCGGCCCCTCCCGGGGCGAACGGCTGCCCAAAGGACACGGCGCATAATTTGGTGCTGGGTCGTGTGCGGCAGGTAGCCCATAGCGGCAGGCAGCTCGAGACGGGCATGTGCACGCGCCAATGAGGACCAGGCATCGGGAGCCTCCCGTTGCGAAGGGGCGTGCAACTGCTGCAGGACGAGGTAAAGAAGAACAAGGTAGATGGAATGAGACGCGTCGCAAACAAACAAAGCAGCGGCGGCCGCCGGCCGCGGCGGCAGTCACTGCCCCCGATTTCGATGTTGTGGCTGCGTTTCAGGAAGCTGACAGAGCTCGACTGACGCAGCAGCAGCATGTTTCCGCACTTCCAGCCTCGTTAACTGACTGGGGGCCTTGGCGCAGACGTGTTGGCTGCGTTTCAGGTAGCTGACCGAGCTCAAGAGTGGGCCGGAGGTGTGTCGCAAGTTTTGTTGGCCGGCTCACCAGGCGTGTAGGGCGGAAGTGTAGAACTAGGGTGTCAGCAGGCTATCACTGTGTGGTGTGCTCTCGCGGGAGCACATGGGGATTTGCCAGCTGTAGTTTCCCTTTGCAAATAGCCGGGCAAAAATTATGGCAAAAAGTGGGTAGGAAAAGTTCGAGCACACTACCCATAGCGGCAACCAGGGCAAGTGCCCAGGGTGCGGCAGCTGTGGTGGTTACTGATACAGCCCCACAGCTTGCACCCGACCTGGGACCAAAAACTCGGAAATGGTTGTTTAATAATTTACTGCGGAATGAGTCAGCTGACAACGGTCTGCACTTTGAAGTGCAGAAGTGCTTTGGACCGTGTTGTTGAACCGCAAGCGAGCGTCCTGCCTGCAAGTGCATGACATGGCTTGCTGCGACTTGCTTTCTATGTTTGTGACTACCTTGTATTGTGTCGCGGTCCCAAAAGCGCGTCTCGCGTGTATTCCTCTGCATGGTGGACCTGGCTTTGGGTGCAGTGCAGCGATGAGCGATGGCATGGATGGCGGCAAGCACCAGCCGTCGCAGCAGTACGCTGATGGGGCGAGACGTCTTGTGCGACGTGCTGCACTGCTGCAGTGCCGTTCTTCAATGCTCACAACCCCTTATGTGTGCCACAGTCAGGAATGCAGAAATTGTCACCAACGCTTGAGCTTCATATCACCAGCTGATTTTAGGCAGGCTGCTGCCGCCGCCGCCTTCAGCAGGCTGTGGTTGATGTGCGGCTTCCCGACTGAGGATGGATTGTATAGATGCGTGTTGACTGGCAAATGCTTCACATCGCAGTACATTCAACCGAAGGTACAGTATTGGTCGGGAATGGGGTGGCAGAACTATTTCCACCCCACAACATTCCCGAGGTCTAATTCAGCAACTGTAGACGGCGGGAGTGGTACCGAAATGCTTGGAAGGACATCAAGAGTCTGAATCAGGGCAGAACAAGCGCCTCGCGGGCGACTAAGAGTATGGGATTCGAGGATTGCGTCACGATCGCTGCACGCTGTGCGGCTCCGCAGCGCTAGTACTGTTGGCGTGATGCGGAAGTTCGGTTTTTTGGCTCCGGAACTGCGTTTCCTCGCCGTCGTCGCAGCCTCCCCCGTGGCTTCCTGCGTGGTGCGCAGCGCCGCGCCTCGGCACTGTCTCTATAGTGTGATTGGAAAATACTGATGCATGAGTCATTGAAGGTGCTGCATCCCTGGCTTGCAGGCAAGTGGGACCAGAGGGCAGGCGCAGCGTCGCAGAGAACTGCAAGGCAGCTACGGCCCGACACAATGCTGTGCTCACTTTCAGGGGAACAAGGGGCGACGAGCAGCAGCTGCAGCTTTGGTAGCGGCGGTGCCGGTGGTTCACCCTGCTGCAGGCGATCATACTTCAACAGCCAGCCCTCCCAACACACACGCAGACAGCCTGTCGCTCGCGGGGCATGCAGCAGGTGACGGCCAGGAAGACAGCGCAACATCACAAGACAGCAGCTCATCCCTTCACTCTGCAGCCAGGCTGGGACAACTTCCGCCGTTGCACGTATTGCTGGCCGGCAGCGTGGCTGTTAACACCATTGATGCTGAAAGCAACAGGCCACTGCACAAAGCGGCGAAGCAGGGCACGCAGTATGTGTAGAGGCATTGATTGCAGCTGGGGCTAGGGTGGACATAGCTAACAAGCATGACTTCTGGACAGCACTGCGTTGCGCAGCAGTTTGCGGGCATGTGGATTGTTGTCCCAACCACAAACGGATGATTATCTTATTCCTGACTTGCTTGTATTTGGCCACAAACTGCTGCAGAAGAGGAGGGACAACAACATCGGTCGCCCTGCTGACCGCCGCCGCAGGCACTTCAGAGCATGGCCCTGATAGCCAGCTGCCAACATTGTTCGTTTACGCTTAGTGCTGCGGTTTGAACTGCAAGACAATAACTGTGGTATGCTTCTGACTTCTTATGAAGCATGAAGGCAATGCGTTGTTGGGGAAGGAGACTGCTATTTCAAAGGTGCACACCCCAACGCACATCAATCAAGGCAACAGCAGGCGCACAACTGGAGGGCAAGATGCACCGTATCACACCCCTTTAAACAGCCTGGGTCATCAGTCAGTTGTGGTTGAGTGAAAACTCGCTGGTTCAGGCGCTCCCTTGTTTATATGCAGCTAAGGGTTCAGCGACCAGGGCAACAGCGGCTGCAGGCAGAAGCGGCGCCACGTTTCTTGGTTGCAATCGCCGACCAACATACTGACACGAAGCACTTGCGCAAAGAAATTTTGCGTCAAACAACACACTAGAACTGCATATACGGCATCCTGTTGCCATGTGCTCCTCATCTGGTGGCTGAAAGGCAAGGATTCTTCCGGTCAGGACCCGCTGGCGGCACCGCGCCGCCGCTGGTGGGGCGGTCTGCCATCGGCGTGGAAGTCGGCCTGAAGGGCCTCAGCAGTCCTTAGACGTCCAGAGAGCGTCTAAGGAAGCAGCAGTGTTCAGGCGCGGCATACGGCCGCTGTACAGCCCCTGCAGGCCGTGGGATGCCACTTGGCTGCCATGGGCTGTTCAGAGACAAGCGTTGCGTGGGCGCTAACCCGGTGAAAACCCAGCGGTAATACCCTTGCATAATCCTACGGATGGGACTGTCAAAAGCTGTCCCGTGCACGCCGGGCGGGCCACCATGATGCGCGCGCGGGTCATAAACCTCTCCCTGCCTCCTTCCCGCACCCCGGCGCCAATAAAGGAACATTCGTGCGACCAACCCCAGGTGCCTACGGACGGGCTTAGTCGAAGGGGGCGGGTCTGGGCCGACTCACATGGCCACGTCGGAAAGGTTCCGGGTCCGCCCTGCCTTGCTGCCAGCCCGGCTCTGCCTAGCTGAGCTTGCTATTGACATATCAAGGTGCAAGAAGGGACGCGGAACGGCCGGAAACGCGCAGGATTCAGGGTGCCAATTCGACCCCTCCGCAATGACCGTGCAGGTGGTGCACCCAAGTCAGTCAGATGCAACCATGATCAACGCAAATCGTGACAATGGTCAATTTGCCAACAGCATCGCTGCGCCTGAGCAGATTCATGCGGCGCCAGGTCTGCGTTTCCGGCATAGTGCTACCAGTTGATGCAGAGTTAATGGGAACGTGCTGCCCTGCCACCAGTGTCAACAAAATCCGTCAAAACGCTGAAGTTCTGAACAGCGTCGCTACTGTGGCTCACCACCAATCTGTGGCTGAGTCGAATCGTGCGGCGCCGTGGTCATGGTCACAACCCGGACCCAACAAAGACACAAGTGACGATGACTCAACTGACGATGACTCAAGTGACGATGGCGAAGCAGCTGCAATAATGCATCTGCCAGCTTCCAGCGTTGTTAAAGAAAGTGAAACCCCCGCCCGGCCCCGGGCAGCTTGTCATGGGGTGCTGCACCAGCCAATCTCCCGCTGCCTGCCGATATGGGCTGCGTGCCGCACACCGTCTAGCACCAATTTCAACGCCGTATCTTTTGCGCAGCCGTTTGCCCCGGGAGGCTGCCGCTCGCCAATCGCGATGTGCCCTCGCTGAAGCACACACGGCGGTAGCCGCCTTGCTGAGGCCCTGCCTTTGCACGTCCGCGCAAGAGCACGGCGTGGAGCCAAGCAGCGCAACCTACGACATGCCACCGGCGACACAGGTCGCGTTCCAACTTGTTACATACCCCGGAGAAAAGTCTTTTCATCGACAACCGCTTGCAAACATCGCAAGCTTTCGAAGGCGCCGGGTGGCGCGGCCTCAGCCCACATAATTCGAGCTGTTGCGAGGCCTGCCCTGCCCTTGGTGGCGCCAGCAGGACATGTTTCTGCGTTGCGTGTAGATGTTGTCCAATGTGGGCAGGTTGTGTTACAGGCATACTTCACCTCCTAGCATCGTCAACAACACCATGGCAGGCAGCAGGCAGGGGGACCGCAGGGCGGTATACCAAGAGTACCGGCCGCAACAGTTGGCCACGAGAACACCTCAATCTGGTACAGAAACGGCCCTGGCAGACATCTGAACACCATTCTGCCACCAGCGCAACAAGTTCGCAGCGCGATCACGGAATCGCGTGAATTTAAGACAGAAATCCTCGCAAGGTCGGCCGAGCACGATCCCGTCATCATCTCACTCAGCCTTCGCTTGCCTTTCCTTTCTATACAATTTGTCTCGGCTGCGCCGAGCCAAATTGTTTCCAAACGATACACCAACCTCAATCGCAAAAATAATGACACCCGTGCATGCCTCTTCCTCGGTTGTTTGCTGCTGTACTGCTGCCACACGTCATGTGTACCGTCGCCGGCAGGCGGCTTTCCCTCTGAGCGCCCCCTGGAACTTCTGCAGACTGAACCCAAAAAAGTCTCGGGCCCTTGTATGAAGGGGTGGAACCAGGCTTGCCACCCCATTCCGCTACATTGTACTTGATTTCGACTCTGCCAGTCAACAAAACATCTTCGCTCGTCGCTGAAAAAGCCGCACGTCCGCAAGCCTTCCATGTGCCCAACATCCATCCTGCCGATGGGGCGGCGACGGCAGCAGCCGGCCGCAAGCCAGCCACAGATATGCATTGCAACGTTGGCGAAACACGCTGCCTTCCAGACACTGACACAAATCGAATTTCCTGAGCACGTAGCACACGGAAAAGAAGCACGTTGCAATGGACGCAGCATTTCAGTCAGTAGGCGGCAGCGCGACAGGCGTTCCTGGCGCCTTTCATGCGACTCGTGCTCTGCGCTGCATCCATCTGGCCAATACCCTTGCCCGCCTACTGGGGTCAATGTGGCCGCCTTTATGGGGCAATAGTGGCCATGAGAAGCCGCCCCGCGAACCATGCTGTGCGCGCGGCAGGGCGCGGACGCTCACGCGTGCGTCTCGACGGCGGTTCACCCTTTGCACCCTCAAGCGCTTCAACATTTCACCGTGCAGACCATAGCTGGCTCAGCGCCCCACCAGCCATACTTTTCGCATCATGTTCTATTAATTGTAAGTTCCCAGTCGTCCTGCACTAGGTCTGGTCCTGGCTGGGCAGCGGCCGCCGTCGCGGTGGCCGCCACCACCGCTGCCCTCCCGCGATGGGTGCTGCTCCACTATTCTTGTCCCCTCTGTTGTTGACCACATGCAAGCCCAGTTGCAACGGGGCTGCCGCTGCCTGGTCCTCGTTGGCCATGCGCATGTCTATCTCGCGCTGCCTGCCGCTATGGGCTGCCTGCCGCACACTGCCCTGCACCAACTTATCCGCTGTATCAACTTCGGGGGGGGGGGGGGGGCTCGCCCTGGGAGGCTGCCGGTGGCCAATCTCGATGTGCTCCTGCTGAAGCGCACAGGGCGGTAGCCGCCAGGCCGGCGCCCTAACTTTGTGCGTCCGCGCAACAGCATACAATCGCGCCGAGCGGCGGGACGCGAGGAGCCCTACCCGCGGCACAGCCCGCGTTCCAAATTGTTACATACCCCGGGGCGATTTTTTTACACTCCCAAACGCTGCCAAACGTTGCCGGCTTTCGCACGCGCCGGACGGAGCTGACACAGCTGACAAAATATCTCGGATTCTTGTATAACGGGGTGGAAAGATGCCGGGTGGGAAGAGGCGCAGGCAGGATCGGCAGCAACGCTATGGCAGAGCTCGAGCCGCTAATGCTGCAGCACATGCAGCAGCTTAACCAATTTGACATGCGGCTTTATGCATATGCAGTTTCTTTGCATGCTGCCCAGGTCCGGCAAGCTGGGCTAAAGGAGCTGCTGCTTCTGCTATCTTGACCCGTGTAACAAACGTCTTGTGACCTACAAAGCAGTGTACTACCAGCTACCCTGAACCGATATTTAGTAGTCCATCAGGAACCTCTCTCTTCTTACCGAGCAGTGAGCAGGGGGGGGCGGGGGCCCACTGTAGGGCGGGATGTGTTTGAGGGTGAGGCGCGCGGCAGTGAGAGTGGGCTGAACCTAAGGGGACAGGACGAGGCCCTTGGCACATGGAACTCCTCAAGAACCTGGCTCCAGCTGACCAGCTTCGGCCCCCCGGGCCAGCCGCCGCCAGGTTGGCACCAATCTCGTCATCCCCGCCTTTCCGTCGGCAGTTCCACACATTTGCATATTGCAGTTGATTTAGGGCGATTCTGCTTTACAATCGCTATCCAGCAGTTGGGCTGCCCGCTCGCTTTACCAGCGGCGCCGCCATTACCTGCTGGAAGTCCACTGGTCGTTGCTGCGAAATAGGGCCGTAAAGAAAGCATAATTCAGCCTAGTTCTCTTTATAGCGGGCAGGCCCGTCCCAGGCAAGACAATGCGGCGCGCCCTGCGAACATTTCAAACATGGCTGAGCGGCCAGGCTGGGTTTCCAGGGCGAGACAGGTCTTTACAACCATCAGCAGTTTCTCAGCAGTCGCCCCTTGGACCTTGGCCCGGCACACCATTCTGGCGGGATCCATTGGCCTGCGGCCAACTGCATTTCGCTAAGATGCACCATGTTGGGCAGGCCTAAGAATGACGGGTATGGAACAACCGTATGCCATTCCCCAAACCCCAAAATGCCCTTCTAAGCCATCAACCACTCAATGTACACTGTCGTTGATGTTTGTGTGCTTTGCACCAAATGGCTGTGTGGACTCTCCTGCAAGGGCCAGCTGCGCCCCTGCAGCCAGCCCGCTCCAAAGGGGGTGCTCCTTCAGCTTCTGTGCCAAGCCATGCTCCATAACTGCGCGGATGAGAAGGCCCTTGCCGTCCTCAATGCCGACAGCTGCGTGGTAAAGGTACCACCAGTCGCACCAAGGCCGCATTTGTACCTGCATATGGTGCGGAGCACCGTCACCAAAGTCCACCTGCAGATATGGATGGAATGCCTCGCTAGCATGAATCATATCACACCACTCCAGCAGGCCAGTTGTTTTGGGCTGAAAAACTTTGTCAGTGAGATCCTCCATCCACCCCCCTAAGGAGGAAATAGGGCAACCGCACACCACACACCTCCTGGGTCTGAAACTTGGTTATGCAGCTGGCTGACGCGCATTTTCGCTCTGCTCCCTTCACAATGAAGTTTGCGGCAGTCACCAGCTTGTGCACGAGCACCATTTTCTGATAGCTTGCCAAAGTATTCATCACGGGCATCTGCAGAAGAAGTGCCGTAGCAATGCAATGCTTGAGCTAGATGTGCGACCAATGGCTAACCACTGTGCCTACCTCAATTTACTATTTACAAATGGCATTGTAAGATTGAAAACCAACCAGATGCACCTGTCATCCGCCTTGCAAGTTGCTCACCCAGTCTGCACGGTAAGAAGCGATGCCTGCTCGAATCCGGCACGCATTTGTTGCCATTGCCGCTAAAAACATGTCCTGCTTTTTGGAGTACTTCTCTGTGGATATACCTGTGAAAACTATCACACACCATAACTCAACAATCTCCTCACAAGCTAGTGCATGCTGCTGGTTCCCTTCATTGCACAACATCATGTGCATCTTGCTCAAGTCACTACAGCTTACCCTCTTTTTCACCTTCCAGGAACACAATTTCCACGGCATTGCCAAAGTACTGTTTAGCAAGGCTGGCATCTTTCAGGTTCCGAGCTTGCAAAATGTCTGCGAGTGATGTAGGGCTGGCACAGATGCTGTTGCCATTGAGGCTGATGTCCAAAACACAATACCTGCACAACCAGGCAGCCCGACAAAACGTCTTCCACACCTGCCGTGACAGTGAACATTTGTGGGCTGATGGGCACCAAAGGCCACCCACGTAAATCGTTGTATAATGTAAATAACATGGCCTGGACAGCATCATTCGTGCTGAGTTTGAATCCTTTGGCAGTCGCTGTATGCAAAAAGCAGCAAAATGCTTGTCAGCCTACTGCCGGCAGTACAGGGGCTGTTTGGCCAGGACGTGCAGACATGTGTCCCCCGGCAATTTGGGACACAAGGACCAGTGACAACACCCCTAACCCACCGATTGCTGCGGCTTTTACTCGGGCAACCACTTCTTTGGGCAAGTACAGAGTGTGCACATCCCAGCGGCTAGTAAACGTGCGGTATAGCCTGACAGGCGCTGCAAGCCACTGTTTTAGGGACATCTGTGTAGATAGTGGGTTGGGCTTGTAAGGTCGGCTTACACTGTAGTCAGCACGTGGCAAAGAAGGTTGATTAAATGACAGTTCAGTGGCGAATGCCAACCAAGATGCAAAAGCAGCACCACGCCAGCAGAAAATTGCTCACTCATCCGCCAGCGCGTCCATAAAGTCAGCAGGAGAATGCAGCAGCGTTGTTCCTGCCCGAAGGCGGTTAGGGCTTACAATGACTCTATTTTTCAAAGCCCTGCATGCAACAGTGACACTGTCTTAACAAGTTCCTACATCAGTGTGGCCGACCTCAGGAACTGATGCGCACCTGTAGTGCTGCGATAGACGCGTAGCTAGCTTGATGCTGCTTCCACCATCCACAGCTGCATGCCAGCAGCTAATGCTCAGCACCTGTGCATCCGCTAGGTCGGTAAGCCTGCAGGACATATCATCGGGTTCAAAAACACAGTGAAGCATGTGTAACTCCCAGGCTGTGTGAAGTGTGCTCTGTGGATGCACCTGATTTGCACAGGGGCTTCCTTGCCCTTGATAACCGCCGAAGCATCCATCGGCTGACAGTAAAAGGGCATTGGAGAGTCGTCCAAGGTGCGCCTACTGTGTAGAGTAGACCATGTGTGGGGACCAACATCCTCAAGCCTGGTCACAGGAATGAGGATGTGGCTTAAAAGATTGCATTTCCTGTGGGTTTTGCTTGTTTGCCACGCATAAGACACGCCACACCTGATGTTCGGCGCGCTTGCAGTTGCAAACAGCACCCCCTCGTTGTTACACTCAATCAACGAGTCAATAAGGCGGCTGCCACTGCCCAGCAGACGCCCCCGACCTGCTAAATGTGGCACCTCGCTGAGGACGCCTTGCAGTGCACGCTTAAGCAAGCTTGGGTGTAGGTTGTGGTTTTTGAAGAAATAACTAAAACTGACAGCAGCGCCTTGATACATCTGGTCAACTGGAGCAGGCTGCAGGGCTTCCAGTATGTAACACAGAAATGTTAATATGCAAGTAGAAAAGAGAGCAGCAGGCTGTGTGATTGGGTGCACGACTGCCTGCCTGCACCTTGAACATGTACGTCGCCGAAGATTCTTCTTGCACTGCCCCGACCATTTCCATGGTTCTCTGACAGGCGTCCCGCATGAAATCATGATCAACTGCTGTTAGCAGGCGTTTGCGCACTCGGTCTGTGACTAGTAGGCGCTGAGGGTTGCCAGTCACATGTTGGCTCACAGCTCTCCAAAAACGCTGTGGCAGGCTGCAATGAAGGTCAGGTTGTGATTTGTGTGGATCGACAGCCTTTCCTCCACAACTAACCACCACTAAAGTAACCAAGAAGGAATTTCGTGGGCAATAGACGGTCAACATTATCCCTCGTTACCAATACAGTGCTACTGCTGCAGGCAAAACCTCACCTTTCAATGGCTGAAACTGCCATCGTCACGTGGAAGAAATAGCAGCGCGGAGAGATGGAGTCGCTTTGCTTTTGCCGGGTTCTCAGGCGGGTGGGGCTCGCTGGGTTGTCAGGCGCGTGGGGGCGCCGTTGTCGGAGCAAACCGCAGGAAGCTCGTCCAGGTTCTGACGTCTAAGTTGCGAAATAAGATACAGCGGAACACCTTGGAAATAGGGTCCAAAACGGCCATGAACTCTCGGTGAACAAAGACCCCGCCGGGTAACGCTAGGCATGCAAACTTGGTGCGTTGCGGGCACGGAACCATATCCAATATTTCGCGAAAGTTCGGTGGTGCACGAGAGCAGCGGTCACGAGATACCAGAGGGCGCAGGGGGGGACTGCAGGGGTCAAATGTCAGCGACGCATGCCTTGTTCACAGTCCCCTCTCGCACTATACATATTTTTTCTGAGCTGCATAGCTTCACACGGGTTGACCGCCATGCTTGGCGGCAAATGAGCGCCCACTTTGTCGCCACTTGTCGATAAAGCGGACAAACATGGTATTAATTTGCAAGAAACACTATTTGCAAACCCACCATTTTGGACAAATCTCCAGCCGGCTAAGCCCCCGCCACAGCAAGTTTACATGCAGGTGGTGGGTCGCAGCAAGGACGACATTATTGCTGAGCACGCCTAGTGGCTGCGGGCACACGGGTTCGAGTGCTCAGCGGCAGAACTGCCATTTTGTGATTCAATCACAAAGCTGCACAACAAACCGGTGGGCAGCCGCTTCATTGCGGGCTCAGCACAGGTCACCACAACAAAACTCAACTAGCTCCTTGCATCCTTCTTCCGAGGGATTGGGCGTGATCTGCACCGGCTTTGGGCAGCAGCCATAGTCAATATACCTGGGTTCACTGATACCAGTGGCCTTGGTTACTCACGTCCACTGCCAATATTATCCCTCGCATTCAAGCTTACAACCGCACGAACTACTTGGGACCAGTACATCAGTGTATCGCTGACGTCACTCGACTGTACACCAACCTGAACCTCCAAGACCTTGCTTTGACACTTAACTGGTTGGTGTGGGGAGTTGCCAATGAACTACATGATGGCGCTGTGGCGGTGAAGATATGGTCAGACCGCAAACGGCCCTTTATGTGGTATCAACCTGGCCAGGCTCCCTTGGTCCGACAAGGCAGAGAAGGCTAGGTTGGTTACTACAGAACAGTTTTATTGAGTTTGGCGCTACCATCCACAACCAAGCTATTGGATCCCCATGGGAGGCAGTGCTGCAGTTTTTATTGCCAACTATTTCTTGTTTGTGCATGAGATACATTTCGTCCGACAGCTGGCTGCCGCTACCCAAACCCACCCCCCAAGCCCACCAGAATTTGCTTACGCCTGCCGGACAACTCCTTGCAATCGCCACAGCCGGTATACCCAGACAGAGCGGCGTTGGTCATTGCCAAACAGTTTCAGTTTACAAATCGTTGTGTGGATTATATGCACATCATCAACAACAAGTTGCTGGCACACCTGACTTGTAACAATCAAGCTTTGCATGGTTTCACGGGCATTTATTACTCACAACTGAGCCTTGTAGTGACACCAGATGGAGCGTCTGTTCCATACCTTGATATCATTACCGCCCCCGCAGATGACAACGGCTGCTGCCCCCTAACCACCCGCTTGTATGATAAGCGCCGCCGCCCTGACTTCCAGTCTATCCATTTTGTGCGTTTTCCCCACATCACCTCCAATCGTGCGCTGCAAATATAACAGTGTCATTGGGCAATTCCACAGGTTCCGCTGCATTATCCTGGAATTTTGTCCAGGAGTGCGCACAACTGCTGGCAACCATGGTGGTACGGGGCTACAAACATGCCACCCTGAGGAAGAAACTCAAGCGACAGCTACTACGCTGGCCTGGCAGTTACGACGCCACATCTGTACATTTACTACGGTGCATTGACCCAGAGTTGCAACACATCTTACCATGTTGATCACCCTGCCCATATGCGGTTGCGAGTGTGGTTATAAAGAGCAGGGTCGGGGATATAAGGTTCCTTAACCTAACGTGTCCAGCTATGTTACTGCTCACGGCCTGCTGGAGGGGGTGAGAGGATCTATCTCCTTCGCACGAGTTGAGGGCATACAAGTGAGCTGGTTGCAGCCAAATGCATGGCGTCATCAAAGGATGTCAACAACTGGCTGGAGCCGGTCGCCAGAGGTGCCGTAGATGATTCATATGCAGGGTGAGTCTGCATGGGCAGGCAGACATGGATGGCGGCAGAGCTGGCGGCAGCCCCACCCTCAACAGCAAGGAAACGTCGTTCCTGTACTGGTCACACATTCCGGCCTTGTTTACTGCGACGGCTGTGAAAGCAATGTGTGAGTGCGGCGTCAGCAGTACCCAAGCTGTTGCGACGGCCAAACGAATAGCACTTACTACACTACAGTATAATGTAAAATTTAGAAACACCAGACGGAAGCTTTACGACCAAAGCGGCCAGCCCCAGCCCGACCCGGGATGAGTTAACATAGCCACAGGTGGGGAGGGAGCGGCAGCGGCTGGAAAGCTGCGCGGTCGACATATCTCTCCCTCAAGTCACCCAAGTGTGTCACATCTTCTTCTTCTTCTTCCGGCGAGAGAATACCAAACTTCCGCACCGCACCAACAACACATTTAGCGCTTCGGAGTCGCAAGGCATGCGGCGTCCGCGACGCAATCCGCATTAACATCTCGTAGTGGCTCGCGCGGCGCCCGTTCTGGCCTGTTTCGCGGTCTGGAGGTCGCCGCAGGCGGTTTGGCGCGGGAGCCGGGCGATGTCTCGACTAAATCCGTCGTGCGCTGTATGTGGGGTGGAACCAGGCTTGCCACCCCATCCCGACGGACATGTCTATTGTCTTCCCTTGTTTTCTTTTGCAACCATCTGATGCCGTTCACCGCGTACTCCGTGGGGACCGATATACTCGGGGACTTAGCAGAGAGTCAGCTTGCATACAAGCCTCCCGCTATGCTTGACTCTAACCGTCCGCCCACCGCGCACACCTCAGCACACATTTGTAATCAGATCGTATTCACATTCAATGCATGTTCCCTGTGGACAACACTATATAACCTGCCACCGGGCATGCATCGGGGCTTTTTACCTCTTACTCTAGAACACAGCAACTCGCTGTGGGATACCAGACTTGTAATCGGCCGTCGAGACTCTAGCTGTGCCACCAGCTAGCACCAAAGACCAACACCCGTTCATCGCAGTACACCGCGTGCTACACCAACCGAGAGGTCCCGATTCCCGCCCGGTAAACTGCTGCGCAATGCAGTGGTGTCCAGAAGTCATGCTTGTTAGCTATGTCCACCCTAGCCCCAGCTAAAATCATTGCGTCTACACATGCTGCGTGCCCTGACTCCGCCGCTTATAACGGGGTGGAACCAGTTCTTCCACCCCATTCCCGACCAATACTGTACCTTCGGTTGAATGTACTGCGATGTGAAGCATTTGCCAGTCAACACGCATCTATACAATCCATCCTCAGTCGGGAAGCCGCACATCAGACCACAGCCTGCTGAAGGCGGCGGCGGCAGCAGCCTGCCTAAAATCAGCTGGTGATATGAAGCTCAAGCGTTGGTGACAGTTTCTGCATTCCTGACTGTGGCACATATAAGGGGTTGTGAGCATTGAAGAACGGCACTGCAGCAGTGCAGCACGTCGCACAAGACGTCTCGCCCCATCAGCGTACTGCTGCGACGGTTGGTGCTTGCCGCCATCCATGCCACAACTGCTCAGCGCTGCATCGATCTGCACCCAAAGCCAGGTCCACTAAGCAAAGGAACATGGGCGAAACGCGCTGGATTCGGGATCGCGACATAAAACAAGGTTCTCACAAAAGTAGGAAGCAAATAGACGCGAGCCATGCCATGCACGTTGCAGGCTGGACGCTCGCTTGCGGTTCAACAGCACGGCCCAACGCACTTGCGCTTCCCACCTGCAAACCGTTGAGACCTCAGCACCCAACCGGCGACTCATTCCGCGGTACATTATCAAACAACCATTTCCGAGTCTTTCGAACCGGGTCTGGTGCCGGCTGGCGGGCCTTTAATCGCTAACCGCTGCCGCTGCCGCCGTCGCGCCCTGGGAACTTGCCCTGCTTGCCGCTATGGGCTGTATGCCGCGCAAATTTTCCACCTACCTCTTTTGCCATAGTCTCTTCCCGGCTAACTGCAAAGGGAAGCTGCAGCTGGCAAATCCCCATGTGCTCCCGCGAGAGAGCACCACGCAGTAACAGCCTGCTGGCACCCTAAATCTGCAATTCAGCCCTATACATGCCTGTGGACCGGCCAACAGAAACTTGCGACACACCACCGGCCACTCTTGAGCCCGGTCAGCTACCTGAAACGCAGCCAACACGTCTGCACCAAGGGGCTGCGACCGCTGCCGAAGCAGCGGCCGCCGCTGCCGTAGCCTTCTCGCAGCCCGTTCCATCTACTTGGGTGTTCTTTACATCCTCCTGCACTAGTTGCAACGGGAGGCTGCCGCTGCCTGGTCCTCGTTGGCTCCTGCACATGCCCATCTCGCGCTGCCTGCCGTTATGGGCTGCCCGCCGCACATTGCCCGGCACCAAATTTTGCGCCGTATCTTTTGCGCAGCCGTTCGCCCCGGGAGGCTGCCGCTGGCCAACCGCGAAGTGCTCCTGCTGAAGCACACGCAGCGTTAGCCGCCTTGGTGGCGCCGAAACTTTGCGCTTCCGCGCGAGAGCCTCCCATCGAGCCGTCCGGCGCGACTTACAACACGCCACCCGCTACACATTTCGCGTTCCAAACCCTGACTTACCCCGGGCAAAAGCTTTTTCGTTTCTAACCGCTTGCAAACCTTCTAAGCTTTAGCACGCGCCGGGCGGCGCGGCCGCAGCCGACAAAAAGTCTCGGGCCCTTGTACGAAGAGGTGGAAAGCAAGTTTCCGCCACGCAGCACAGCGCGCAGAAGGAATCCCAGAGGTACTACTATAGAATAATGTCGAGGTAGGCCTCGTGGCCCAATCCCCACGGTCGATTCCCCCGGCTGACTTGCCTCAATGGGGGCCTCAGCATCATTTTGCTCAATGGGGGCCTCAGCATCATTTTGGAAGGTTTTGGCCTTAAAACTCCATATTTTTCAGCTCTATTTGTCTCTACGGCTTGATATTAGCATTGTCGACAAGTGACACCAGCGGCAAAGGTCAGGGACGCAGCCTGTGGAGAATTGGAGGCCCAACAGACCCCACTCATTAAAAATCGTAGGGTTCCAGGCGCTCTCGGGGCTCCTGCGTGAAGCTGCTCTGCTGGTTACGCGGATTGGAGTTGCTTCCTATAGGTGTTATGCGTCAGTGTTTGACCCGCCGCCCGTGCCGGAACCCCTGTGCAGGCCGGGCGGGGTCAGGATCACCACGCTCTCAACTAGGCGGCCTGCGCCGCTTTTCTAGCTTTGTGGCATTTCTATCTAGCATTGGGGTTTCCCAAAATGCAGCAAGAAGGCGTCGGGAGTGCCTCCGCTCCTGTCCACTGCCAGAGTGGCAGGGCAGAATGAGGAAACCCGTCGACGCCGCTTGGTGCTCTGGCCCTCGCAAGCGCTCTAACACTCCCCTTGTCCACTCTCAAAAGACCACTCTCAACAGACCAAGGACCCAGCCATCTCACCACCGACGGGTTTCTTCAGTTGAAAAGGCCAGCCCTGCCGTTCCGGCTTTTGCCGCGGAAATCAACGCTGTGGCGGAAGGGAGGGCTGATGGCCTGGCTGTTTATGTACTGTATTCTGAACTGTCCACGCAGTATGCAACCGTTTATGAATATGGCAGGTGAGACTGGCTAGTGCTGAATTTTAGGCAAGCACATCTCTCTATTCTGGTCAGCTGTTATTGCGGCCGTGTGCAACACCTATTACCTTGCCAAACTGCTTGTAGCGCTTACACTGGCCCACAGCATGGCACCTGGTTCCTGATGGTAAGAGGCCAGGATCCTGTTCCCATTCCTGTGGGCTAAGCTAGGGCATCCACAGTGTTTGGAGTGAGTAGGGCGTGGCGCACAGAGCAGGCCCCTGCCGGACACTGCCTTTTTTCGCTTCATCAGCGTTTTGACGACGTTGACAACACGCTCATTTGGGACAGCAGGACAGGCGTTTCATTCAACACCTTCTGCAAGCAACAGTCAGCAATGCAGCCATCGGGCTGCGGCACGAGGCAGCAGGCTCAGAGCAGGCAGCACCAGCTATAACTCGTGTCTCGGCAGCTGGCTTTCTTGGCATGGGAACACTTTCTAGTAGTACCTCTGGAATCCCCGCGCCCGCGGCGCGCACGGGCCCTTGTGGCCACGGCCCCTCGCGTACGGCGACGGAGCGCTAACCTCTCCGCCCCCCCGCGCCGGCGTCGGAGCCGGGGGCGCGCCGAGCGAGCGGCCAGCGCCCCCCC
>JAAMXP010002802.1:0-11446 GCA_019693395.1 Ettlia oleoabundans | reverse complement strand
AGTCATGGTCGAACAGGGGCAGTAGGCTTAAGGCGGGCCGCGCAATCCTGGGCTCATGCACTGGCCTTGCTGGCACACTCACTTGACAGCCACGGTGGCAGCTCCCAGGAAGTAACCCGCGCCCTTGAGGCTGTTCTTCCAGCCGGTGATCAGCGACACCAGCTTGAACAGCGAGCTCTGCTTCTCCTCTGCACGCCAATATTAATGCAGGGAGGGTGGTGGTGTGAGAGGCATTACAGTGAGAGCGCAGCATACCATACGTAATGCTCCTGGCTGCTTCACTTGTACATAACGCGTAAGGAGTCGCCTGGCTAAAACAATCAGGCTGCTGGGCTGCAGGTTCCCTGCTGTCACTGCGCCAGCACTTGCTGCCAGCAGTGGCGTTACCGATGCAGCAGTGCTTCACGACAGAAACAGAACAGGCGAAAAGAGGCATGTTGCGATTGCACAGTGGCGCCCGCTTACCTGGCGTGACGAGCTTGGTCACTGTCTTGCCACCCAGCTTCGTGAGGTCCTTGGCTACGCCGCACAGCAGCTGTGCCACTGTCACGAATATGATGGCCTCAATCTTCCCCCAATCCTCCTGCAATGCAAGGCGTGCTCATTGGATGCATCAAGCTATAAACTTGGGTGTGTATTGTTGCAGCAATAGGCACCCGTGGGTGCACAACAGGTGCAAGCAACACGGTAGTGTGGAGTCAGCAGTGAAGGGGGGAGCCGCTCGCGAAACAGATGTTGCAGGTCATACGCCAAACAAGCTCAACTGCTTGTGGAAACCAATGAGCTCAAGACCCTCCGCCACATTTGCGGACACGTCACATGCGCACCTGCCAACCAAACAGCATGCCAATGCCGACGAGTTGCAGCGATAACCCTGTCAGCAGCGTGGTTTTGATGCCCCACTTTGCGCCCATCAATCCGGCAATTAAGTTGGTCACCACGCCGGCCAGCTGCAGACAGGTTGGGAAGGTTGGTGAGCTTGCACAAAACACCGCAAGATGCCTTATGCACTGAGTTCCTTTCTCGTCTTTTTCTTCTCCTGGCGTAGAGTGTTGTGACTGTTGTTGTTTGGTTGTCGGGGGATCTCACCTCATAGAAGCTGAATATGATTGCCACCTGCATGGCCGTGAACCCCATCTGGTAGGCATGCAGCAGCACCACCATGCGAATAGCGCCATCAGTGGTTGTGTACAGCAGGTAGGAAAGGGAAATAATCACAAACGGCTTGAGCGCAGAGTAGTGGTTTCGAAGCCTCTGCCGGCGCGAGAGGGCAGGCTGGGTGCCGTCGCCGCCTCCTGTGGAGTCGTCCACAAGCCTGGAGCCGCTGTCATGATTTGCCAGGGCCAACCGCTCCTCAAAGGTGGCTCTGTCCAGGTATTCTTCATGTAGGGGCTGCTGTGCATCGCCGCCCTCTCCAGAAGCCGCCGCCGCTGCCGCCTTGGCGGCCGCGACCCGCAGGCGTACACCCTGCTGCTCCTCGTCCTTGAAAAGGACCTGCAACATGGAATTCGATGAACTAGCCGTGCCCTACGGAGCAATGGGGCCAGAGGAAGCGAGCCAGGCAAGAGCCATGGGGTGCCAGCGACCTGAAAAGCCGCCACCAACACCTACCTCTGTTGATGGCGGGCAGCAGCTGACGCGCCCGCCGTCTGCTTCTGCTTGTACGGTGACGTCGTCGAATGTGCATGTAAGCGTGTCCACCTTGTCTTCTGGTTTGAGCTCGTAACATGCAAAGTTCCGCGCCATGTTTGCGCGCCGCTATAAAGTTGGACGGCAACGAAGCTGCGACCTACTCAAAACATTGGTCGTAATGAAATGACATTTTTCAGCACATTGGCTTTATGCCTCTCTCCATCTCTCGTTATTTATTCCGCAGTACAGGAATCAGTACAAACGCCTTGGGTGGGCATTTTGGTGTCCTTCGATGCCGTCCACGCTGATCACGTGGTGCGTCTAATCGGTTTGGTGTCAGGGAGCCGCTGGGCTCAACCCGTTGCAGTTGCTCTCGGGGGTTGTTTCGGTCTTCACCGCGGTTTTATATTGCCGCCCACAGGACCACATCCAAAAGCTTGTTTGTTGAAAGAAGGGGAATAGAATCCACCTTGCACACGTTCGCGGCTGGCGCTCCAAACCCCGGCTTGAACCCCATACACCCTTCGCTCTTCCTCTTCAGCACCTCATGCTCGACAAGAGCCAGTCTTTACCAGGCGTGCTGCGCCTGCCGACCCACCTCCTCCCCGCCGCCTTCGGAGCGCTGCTGCCGTCTGACCTGCCTGCAGTTCGACTTGTGTGGTGAGTGCAGCACGAAATTACTTATCCATGAAGCTTTGATAGCCGCCACGGCAGCTGCTGTTGCACCTGTGTGCAGCGCTAGGGTTGTGGTTGGTGCCTAACGACAAGCCGCTGCCCTTCTCGCAGCAAGGGCTTCCTTCAGCCCGCCAACGAGTCGGTGCGCTGCCTGAAGCTGCGCCGCATTTCCTCCGTGAGGCTTAATGCCTTCCCGTGCCTGCGAGATGTGGATGCCAGCACAGCAGAGGATTGGTCAGAGAGCTGGGTGGCCGAGCTCGTGCAGCAGGTAGGGTGCCTGGTGCTCTTGATGGTTGCCCGCACATCGCCCCCAAGTCCTGCTCTATAAGGTTAGGAACCATGGCCGGTTTGCAAGACATATTGCTGATGCTGGAATGCGTGATGCAGGCGCCACTGTTGGAGATGCTCAAGCTAGGCGCCCCGCTGACGTTTGTGGGTGCTGAGGCGCTGGCACAGCTGCGACACCTCCAACGCCTGGACATCACAGGGCCTCTGCCTGACAGCGTGCTCCAGCACCTACCTGCGCTGAGTTTCAGCCTACGCAGCCTGTCTCTGCGCGAGTGCTGCCCCGCCAGCGCAGCAAGCCTGTCTCTGGCTGTGGGCAGCCTGGGGCAGCTGCAGGAGCTTGATCTCAGCATGTGCCCGCAGCTGAACGACACCACGCTGGAGCGGCTGGCAGCGGGCTGCCCATTGCTTGAGAAGCTGGACCTCACAGGTTGCGAGCTGTTCAGGTGCGGTGATATGGGAAACAACGTTGGGAAATGTTTGCAGGGGTTACTGCTTTCTTCGTTGTTTCTGCTGGCGGCATCTGCCAGCCGGCTTGCCGCCTCCATGATAACATATCTTGACCAATGCAAACTGCACCACGCATTCCCTCCCTCCGTTTTGCAGCGAGGCAGGTCTTCGTCACCTGGCACGCCTACAGCTTCGCACCCTCATTATGTCAGCATGTTGCCAGCTCACTGACGGCTGCCTGGTTGCGGTGGCAGAGGGCATGCCTCAGCTATCCTGCCTGGGGCTGTTTGAGGCAGGGGAGGGCGTCACCGACGAGGGGCTCGCAGCACTTGCCCGCCTGCGTGGCAGCCTCACTGCCCTGGACATGGGATACTCCTGCTGGTCACATACGGCAGAGGGGCTTGCCGCCATCCTGCCGGCACTGACAGGGCTGCAAATGCTCAACATCGGTGCGTGAGCAGCATGCTCCCAGCTGGTGGGCAGGGTACCCACACCTTCCCGCGTGCTGGCTGTGGATTGCCTACTGCGTTGCAAGGTTGTTTGCGCATGTTGTGCAAGGGAAGTGCCGCATATTATATCCACAACCCTGTCGCATGTTGTCATTACCCCTGCACACTGCAGGTGGCTGCGAGGGCACCACAGACGCTGTGGTGGCTGCCGTGGCGCAGCACTGCCGCCAGCTCACGATGCTGGATATCAGTGAAAGCCAACGCATGACAGCAGCAGGCGTGCGCCAGCTGGCTAAGGTGTGCCAAGCCGGGCCGACGGCCTGGTGGTGCGGGGGTGAGGGGGGCGCCAAGCGCGCACGCGTTGGGGTGCGAAGGGGCGCAAGGGAACCTGCACATGTGAACGTGAACCCAAGCAACAGCTGAGAGGCATGAGATCCTGACTCTGCCATCATTGCCGACTGCAAGCCTGCCCTTGTCTAACTTGAAACACCCTAGTTTAACAGGTTTGCTGACCAACCTGCTGCATGCTGTGCAGTTGCCATGCCTTTGGGAGCTGAATCTTGGCTGGAACATACGGCTCAAGGATGAAGCGCTGGAGGAGCTGCCTGCCACGCTGAAAAAGCTTGACCTGAGGTGATAGTGGGCTGGGGTGACTCATGGCATGCGTAGGGGCTGTAGGGTGTTGCTGGAGGCTCAGTTTCCTTGCATTGCAGCTTGACCCTCGCTTACAGGCTTCAGTATGGGTAACGGGACCTTTTGCTGGGTTTGGTTGTTGCTCAGCATCATGGCAAACTTTTTTCAATTACTCGGTTGCCTCTACCTCCTCACTGCAGTTTCTTATCTGACTTCTTTGAATTTACCATAACCACCACAGTGAACTAACAACACCATAACCACCACAACCGTTCATGTTCGCAGCTTCTGCGGCGAGTTGACTGATCAGGCGCTGGTGCATGTTGCACGCCTGCAATGCCTGGTCAGCTGCACACTGAGGAAGTGCAACCGCATCACTGATGAGGTGGGTGGGTGATGAGATCGGGAGTGGTGCAAGTTTGTGTGCTTGCAAGGGCGTTCTGGTGGGCCAAGTCGGCAACCACCCTTTGCAGGACACATGGGCAGCCGCGGCTATCAAGTTGTTTGAGCCATACGTTGCTCATTTATCTTCTTTGCTTGTTCCAATGCACTGTAAGAAAGTGTCGTTGTTGCATGTCATCTTGCTGTGGCGCTGACGCTGGGGCCACATGATTCGCGCTGTGTGCATTCAGGGCATGCGCGCTATGGCCCGCTGCGCCTCGCTGGAACACTTGGATGTCTCCTACTCTTCCATCACTGCTGCTGCCCTGGCGGCCCTGCGGCCCCTGCGCCGCCTCTCCAGCCTGGTGCTGGTGGACTGCCTGCGCGCTGTGCACCCGCCCAGCATGATGTTGCTGACCGAACTGCCAGCGCTGCGCACGTTGTCGTTGTCAAACAACAAGCGCCTGGATGATGCCTGCCTGGAGGTGGGTGGGTGGGTCCCACTGGTCTATGCAAGGAATCTGGTTGCCGTGCAAGAGCCGCTTGGTTGGAAGCTTTGGTTAGTGGCATTAGGCTGCCGAAGCTCCTGGTACTTTGTGGCAACAGCACCCAGCCCAGCTGCTCATCTCACCGTCTGCTGGAACCCCTGATCTTTATTGTGCAGGCCCTCAGCTTCACCTCCCAGCTAACCGCCCTGTCCCTGAACAACTGTCCCAAGCTGAGCTGGCGCGGTTTAATGGCTCTGTCGCGCTGCTCCAGCTTGCGCCTTCTCAATGTGGATTGCTGCCCGCAGCTCACGGGCTCCACGCTGCACCATTTACAGCGCAAGCTGCTGCTGCTGCGTGTAGACCACCCCGCAGGCAGCCATGCACCTGTGGCGCCCCCACCCATACAAGAGTACTGACCCTCCACATTTACTACATCTTTGTATCACAACAGGGCACTTTATTGCCCCTCCCATGTTGTTTTGCACCATTGTAGCATCCTGCACAGCCGCCACCAGGCTTCTTGCAACCTCGCTTTGAACATTTCGTTCTCTTCTAGCGTTGTGTACTACCTGCACCATTCGGTATTCAAGCCTCTGCATTCATCCTTGTACAAGGCACTTGCAGGTGATCTTCCTGCGCCTCTGATGCAATCCCATAAACGCCCAGCCGATGACCTTGCATGATCACTCCCAGCACGAAGGTTCCGTGCCCCCTGCAGACCTGTAACCGCTTGCCTGGCACCGCTTTTTGAATTCCGCTCAACCTATTACACTCACACACATTCAGACCTTTGTCCATGCATTTATGCCTCTGTATCTGGAAACAAACCACACCCAAAACTCTTGTTTTGCTGCTGCCCTTTGCGGTGTGCCTCCTGCGTTGTGTTCCCTTGTCGTTCCTGTACCACCATCGCCGTGAATGTCACCTGAAAGCTGGCTGGTCTTTGTTGGCCACGATTTTAAACTCTTGTACGATACTCCTTGCACTCAAGAATCGTGTATGATACCCCCAACAGCAGGCCATGCAGCACAAGCATGAAGTGGCGGTGCCAGCGCGAAGCGCCGATGGCAGCGTGGCACTTGCCGCAGAGCCATTGTTGGGCCTTCAATGCCGTTAATCGGCGCTTTGGGGCGGAGTGATTTACCCTCAATGTATGCCGAGGCCGCTTGATTGCCGGCAGGACGGTGAAAAGGATAAAGGGCACAAGTCGGTTCAACCTGCAGGGCACTGCTCCGGAGGGAAACACAAACCAGCAAAGAATCACACAATTTTGGCGCTTGATACACACGCCGCACTGCAAGCGTGCACTGCGTGCCAATAAGGCACGCCCATGGCGCGGCATGTTCGACGTGACCCAGGGCAACCCCCCAGGGCCACCGGGGCGCTTGTGACTCAGAAGGCCCTCTGTGTAGCACAATCTCTGTGTTGATTGGAAGGACTGCCAGCGGAGGAGGAGAAATGCAGGCGCTGAGCTCCAAGGCGTGCGTTGCCAACGCACGGGCTTTCGCCCCTGCGAAGCAGAATGCCTCCGGCGCCAAGAGGGGACAGCTGCAGGCACGTTCAGCCGCAATGCGCCTGAATTGGCAGGGCTTGGGGCGGGCTGCGTCACCACCCCTTTGCAGCAGCGCAGCCCGCCGATCGCAGGGGCGTTCAAGTCGCTTGTAACTCGCTGCGTATCTTTGGGGGGTGCTGGTCGGTCGTTACAAGCCGCCCAGGGCAGCCAGCCCAGGAGCGCGCTGCCCTGGGGAATTGGCGGCGCCACTGGCCGAGCCGCCTCTTCACTGCGACCGCTCACCCTGCGCCAACCTGCTGCGCTAGTCGTGCAGGTGATGGCTGCCAGCATCAAGGAGGTGCGCGACCGCATTGGCTCTGTGTCCAACACCAAGAAGATCACTGAGGCCATGAAGCTGGTGGCAGCTGCCAAGGTCCGCCGCGCTCAGGATGCCGTGGTCAACGGCCGCCCCTTTGCCGAGAACCTTGTCAAGGTGGGTGCAAGCAGAACGCAGAGGCAGAGGGCTATCACGACATACCAGGCCGTGGTGCACAGCCAGTGCTACCGACGGCATCTTCAATCACCAGTTAAAAGGCACGGAGGCTGCACCTGTCAGCAGGTGTTGTGCCTGCCTACCTAAAAACAGCCAGCCAGGCTGCATTCTATGGTGGCTTTCACAGCAACTGGACACTGGAGCCGGGCCGACCAGCAGTGCAGCAGACCACGGTAGCAGGAGACACAGCAAGAGCAGCCTGGCTCAGCGTCCCTGCGCACGGAGTTTATTAAATGGATAGCAGGCAGCTGTCACAAAGTGCTGTCTTAGGGCGGATGAAAAGTGCTCGCCTCCCAGAAAGCTGCACAGCAAGGCGCGGGAGCACACTTACCCCCATTCTAGCGCGGCATTGCTGGTGCTGGTCACTTGCACGGTGCACGGTGCACCTTTGCTGTCATTCGCTTTACGCCAGATGCCACCCGTTTCATTCCTCCCCCGCTGTACCGCAGGTGCTGTACGGCGTGAACCAGCGGCTGCGTGTTGAGGACGTGGACTCCCCCCTTGTGGCGCAGCGCCCCGTCAAATCTGTGGCGCTGGTGGTGGTCACCGGCGACCGCGGCCTGTGCGGCGGCTACAACAAGTGAGCACAGCGCAACGCGCACATCGCAAAAAGGGTGCAGATGGGGAGGCAGGGAGGCATGCGGTCGGTTGGGCTGCAGAGCGGCAGTGAGCTGGTGCTCATGTGGTGCCCTTGCCGTGCTTGGCCCACCTTGCCAGTGCTTGGCCCCACTTGCCTGCTGGGCAGTCATTTGCAACACATGCGTCCTTCCCCTGCGTCTCTGCTGAGTATTCCTCTCACTTTGCTTCCACTCGCGCGCCCCCCCCCCCTCCTTCCCACCCCGCAGCTTTGTGATTAAGAAAACTGAGCAGCGTTACGCCGAGCTGACTGGCATGGGTATTGCCGTGCGCCTGATCTGCGTGGGCCGCAAGGGCGCCTCATACTTCAAGCGCCGCCCGCAGTACACTGTGGAGGCCAACTTTGAGGTGGGCCAGTCCCCCACCATCAAGGAGGCGCAGGCCATTGCCGATGACATCTTCGCAGACTTTGTGTCCCAGGTGGGTGGGCTGGGCCGGTTGTTTGGGTGTGTGCATGCTCCCATGGCGTAGAGTATATCTGCCAGGTCGGGTGGCTGGGTGGTTGGGTGCACAGTGCTGGGTATTGTTACCAGCTGGTGCTCTGCCTGGCCGCAGCTTCTTAGTAATGGCACAGTCCAGCAAGCGCTGGTTGCAGGGGTGCCGCATGGGGACGTTGGCACCCATCTGCATGTTGTTGTGCTAGAACATGTAGTTGCACATAACGCAAGCAGGCTTCCACGTTGCGCCCTTGCCCTGCCTTTGCCATTCCGCCTGATTGGCATGCACTTTTCTTTTAACAACTGCCTCTGTTTTCCTACTGCCCTTGTTAACCGGTGCTGCTGAGGCAGCCCCAAAATCTGTTTTCCAACACAATACGCACAATATGCTGCCCGCGCCCCGCAACCCCCCTCACTCGCTGTTGCTGCAGGAGGTTGACAAGGTGGAGCTGATCTACACCAAGTTTGTGTCCCTCATTTCCTCCTCACCAGTCATCCAGACGCTGCTGCCCCTGACCCCCAGCGGCGAGGTGTGCGACATCAACGGCAACTGCGTGGACGCTGCTGAGGACGAGGTGTTCAAGCTCACCACCCGCGAGGGACAGCTGGTGGTGGAGGCCGAGCAGGTGCGGCTGCCCGCCTATGTGTGTTGTGTACGTTTGTGTCTCTATGCGTTTTACGCACGCGTATGTGAATGTGTGCAGTGTCATGGGTGCGGGTGCAGGTGTGTAGCCCTTACATCCAGGTGGAAATGATCAGGGCGTGGTTGCGGCAGGTGCAGGGAGAAGATTGCTGGCCTGGCTGGGCTGCGCAACTTTTGTTGGCAGCTTGGGGGCCAGGAGAGGTGGTTTGTTGCAAGGCTATGGCACTGGTAGCCGCCACCACATCTTGTGGGCTTCACACATATACATTCCTGATCCTTTGAACGATGCCCCAATCATCCTAGTGCTTCCTCTCACATGCCCACCGTGTGTGCCTGTTCCCCTTTCTGACTTGGCGCCGCTCCATTGCTCCCCACTGCCACCCGCAGGTGCGCACCGAGACCGCCGACTTTGACGCGGGCCTGATCTTTGAGCAGGACCCGGTGCAGATTGTGGACGCGCTGCTGCCGCTGTACATGAACGCCTCCCTGCTGCGCTCCCTGCAAGAGGCGCTGGCATCAGAGCTGGCTGCCCGCATGAACGCCATGAACAACGCCTCCGACAACGCCGCGGAGCTCAAGCGCAGCCTGACCCTGGTCATGAACCGCAAGCGTCAGGCCAAGATCACAACCGAGCTGACGGAGATTGTGGCGGGTGCTGCCTCCGTGTAATGCTTCGGCGGCCCCAAACCGCAATGCATGGCAGCACAGCGCAGGGCAGACGGTGGGGGGCGAGCGCTCACCAGCTCGCAAGGCAGCACGTACCACTTGATTCTTTCATGAGAAGAAGAACTTTATTCGGAAATTTTTGGGTCAGCACTTCCATGCTGTAATTTCTCCCACAGGTTTGGGCGGCAGCGTCAAAGCGGGTGGCCTGTGCCATTTCAGTACCAGGCACAAACCCATGCAAGTCACTTGTGTTCCGCATCCGCTGACGATTGATCGTTTGCTTTTTAGGGCAACACAACAGACAAAACATGCAAGAAACGGGCGTAGCATGAGCGGAGCAGGGTGAGGGAGTCCTTACCGCGGTGAAACATGTATCGCCGATCTTGCAGCCAAACTCCGCGATTTGCATCAATTGATGCAAAGGGTGCAGCTGTGCCTCTCACGGCACCTCTCGCCAGGCACCAGGATTGCACCCAGCCCAGGCTCCTCTCATCTAGACCAACTTCGCCGTTCATTGTAAAGGTGCGAAGGCTGGAGGCTGCGCGCGACTGCGGCCCTCACCGCGCGACCTCCCGTGCCGCAATACCAGCCGCTGCTACACCTTACAGGCACGGACCAGTGTCGGCAGGTGCCCTTGCAAGTGCTGGGACTGAAGCGTTATCCGCCAACGGCTACTGTCGGTCCCTCCTTCTGCCGTGGCAGGGTGCGTGGCAACCTTCCGGCAGGGCCTGCCAGAAGTTATTTCCTAATTCCACCCAGGTGATGGAAAGCCCGCGCGCCCCGGAGCAGGCCGCGCTGGCCAGCGAGGCAGTCACGCCCGGGGCGTCGTTGGCGGTGCTGCACGGCGACCGCCACACCTCAGCTTTTGACACGCCGGGGCCACCCTCCCTCGGACAGGTTTCACCAGTGCGACAGCGCAGTCAAGAGGAGGGTAGCCGGCCCACCAGCCGTGGACGTGCTTCAACCGGCATGGAGGCAGCGGGGGCGCTAGCCGCAGCAGAGGCCTCGTCTACCGCAGCAGCCGCAGCTTCGCCAGCACCTCTCGAGCCGCTGTCGCGGCCGCGGTTGCGAGTGCAGGGCGCTGACATCATACTCGAGGATGCCGCCAGCCCAAAAGAACCAGCAGCAGGGCCAGCGCCACCCAGCAGCCCGCGACAACAGTTGGGCGGGGCTGCAGGCAGGGGTCACAGCCAGCAGGCAGTGGCAGCCATGGCAGCAGCAAACCACGCAGCGCAGCATTCGCTGGCAGTGGCAACCCAGCAGCAGCAGCAGCAACAACACCAACAACACCAGCACAACGTTCCACACCGGCAGTTGAGTGCAGGCAGCCGTGCGGGGGGGCCGTCACACGAGCTTGAGCTTCAACTGCGCCTAGCCTCACGCACCGCTACTGGCACCAGCAACATGGCCCTCGCCGGCAAGCCCACGCCGCAGCAGCTGATGGCAACAGCGCACGCTCACGGCGACCAGGCGGAGCGGTGAGTCGCAGCTGCAGAGGAAGGGGCTCCGCGGTTTTGAGGGGACAGGTGGTTGGCAGGCAGAGGCCAAGATTGCAGCTGCAGTCGGCCGGTTTGGGAACCGTGGGTGGCAGCGCGTCGCACGCAGTTTCCCATCTGGCCAGCTGCACTCAGCTGCAGCCAACTCTTTGATTGCTCGTCGAGGCACTGGCTTGCGGTGCCAGTTCGGCAGTTGCCGCCACTGCATGCACCCGGTCATTGCAGCCACCACCCTCACCACTCACCACACACCCTCCTCGCCCACCTTGCGACTTCTATGTGGTTTTCAGGGTGCGAGGGCATGCTGAAGCTGCGGCTGGCGCGGAGCTAGGGCCCAGCAGCAGCGCACCGGTGGTGGAGGCTCCGGTACGCATGAAGTACCGCAGTACTTTGACCGAAGAGAATCTGCAGTACCTGACAAAGCTGGACCAATACAGCTCGCGGGCAGATTCCTCTGGTGGGCAGGGTGGGCACAGCCCAGACAACAATCAATGTCATCTGACTGTGTATTCTGTGTGTGGGTGGGGAGG
>JAAMXP010002793.1:0-24576 GCA_019693395.1 Ettlia oleoabundans | reverse complement strand
ACCCAGCAGGGTCAGCACGCCGGTGTCCACAGTGGTTACCAGGCTGCTGCCGCCGGGGGCGATGACGGACAGCAGCGGGGCGTAACGATGGGCCACCCACTCAATGGTGGCGGCGCAGGTGTCGGGCGTCAACTGGCGGGGTAACGATGGTGATGGCAGCGATAAAGGCTGGGAAGTAGTCCCTCAGAATCTGCAGGGCAGGGGCAAACCGGGGGAGAGAGGGGTGCAGGCGGTAAGTGTGACTGATGTTGGCACAGCTCGTGGGCAACGGGAGGTGTTGGTTGCATTACAACAAACAGCCGCGTACCGCCAGCACCCAGCTGTCGATGGTGTGACTGCTGGTCTCCCCCGCCTTGGTGGATGCACGTTTGTAACCCACCCCTGACCCACCTGCTCCTGCTCTCGCAGGTCGGTTCCCATCAGCCAAGCCGTCACTTCAGCGTTCAAGTTGGTAAAACCGGCCGGTGTGTAGTCGCTGCGGCCGCCGCCTCGGCTGTACAGCCAGCCAGCCGTGCGCAGCAGGCGCAGCGCCTGGGTGCGTCCGGTGGCGGGAGGAGTGGCAAGGGGGGCGGTGAACAGGTTGGGTGTCGCCAGCTCGGTCGGAGCCTTGGTGTTGTGGCGGGGCAGAGAGGTGAAGGCGGCAAATCCACGGCGCGGGTGGGAGGGTGGCTGCAGAGGCAGAGAATCAGGAGGGAAAGCAGTGGTGGGTTTGCTGGCTAGCACTTGGGTGCTGGTTGGCTGAGGCGCTGCAGCGTACACAAGAACGACGCCCCCTCACCAGTGGTACAAACGCAAACCCAGCTGCCACTCACCTCTTACTCAAACGGCATGGCACAGATGAGGGATGCCTGGATTGGGGCAGCAGGCAGGCGCCGGCGGGCAGCAGATGGTGCCAGACGCCTAGCGCGTAGGGGGTTGCCGAGGCGGTGGCGGTCGGCAAAGCCCACAAACACTGCAGCAAGTGGTTTCGGATTGCGCAGGCTCAGTCGGGAGGCTGTTTTCGGGACCAGCTACCGACTTAGTTGCGATGGCCCCTCCGAGCCCGCCTCTGCGAGCCGCCGCACCACCTCGCGGCATTTGAAAAACGCGTGAACAGCATGCAGGCGTACCTTGCCGGGCCTGCAGGGCTGCCATGGCGTGGGAAGACATCTTCGATTCGAAGAAGTGGTTACGTGCCGGCTGGAGGTGAAGAGGGCTGGAAATTGCTGTTCAGGATTGTGCAAACAGCTACCAGGAGATTGCGGGAGAATGAATGAGCGAGCCGGAAGATTGGGCATATCACCCACCATTCCTCTCCTTTCCACCCGCTGTGCTGCAGTTGGCGAAAGCTGGCGGCACCCCTGCAGCGCCTCCTGCAGAAGCCCAGCAATGTTCCATGCCTCCGCCTTGCTGGATGGTTCCAAATTTTTCAGCGAGTGCACTGCAGCTGACTCGCCATTGCCACAGACTTACGCGCAGCCTGGCGGGTTGTAGGCCCCAACAGACAGCCTGGCGAGGTGGTGGGAGCGACCACAGCATGAGGGCATGCCGGCTAGTCTGCTGCACACCTCAGATGGAGGTTTCTCACGTTGAACACAAGCCTAGTCACCCGTTTATACTAGCTTGCCTTTTGCATTCCAGCAATGAAACGCCTGCGGAAGGGTGGTAGGCAAACAGCGGCAAAAGGGCGCGGCAAGACACAGCGCCATGTGAAACGCGGCGTCACAGGTAACACAGAAAGAATTTCGTTGGGAACTACTGCATCAACCATTCACTACTGCTATAGCCGCGCGTAGTGCACCCTCCACAACCAGACCCGCAATGCTACCAGGAAAAGCAAGAGTTGGGTGCTGGCTCGCATTCACGAGTGCTGGACACCAACACCCCAGGTTTACCAGTGCATGCATCGCAGGTGTGCGCAAGCACTGCAACTGGTGTCACCAAGGTATGCACACACCACAAGCAAACCCCTCGGCAGCAGCGGCGCACGTTGACCGCCACGTCAGGCGCGGTCAGGGTTCCTGTTGTGCACACCCGCGAGCCTTGCTGATCTGCGGCACACGAACTCACTGGTGCGGTCCGCAATCCAACTGTATACGCGCTGGGCCGCCAGGGCAACTCCAGTCGCTCGGCGCCTCGAGTTGGGCTTTAAACCCTACTTCTTGCTGCCCATGGGGGGGCTGCATCGCCTTATGCACATCCGCTGCATGCCGTCAAACAGGCAAGGGCCGTCACAGCACGCAAGGCCGGTCAGTCGGTGTAGAGGTTCGGCTTGTGGCTCGGCTTCATCACTTCAGGCCCGCCCGCTGGTGAATCTCACCTCAGGGACGTGCAGAGGTGCATTGGACGCTGCTATCGCTTAGGGTTGCCGGGGGCTGACCACGCTGCGTGCTGTGGGCAGGCTGGCAGCGCCACGGCGATTCCTGCCTGCCCGTCTCCCTCAAGTGGGCACACCTATACTTCTGCACCTGCCAGCGACGGCGACCTAAGATGTAAGCAGCGTGGCAGTCTGCTATGTTGTTGACAAAAATGGCTTTCAGCCCCCCTAGCGGCACCGCTGCTTTGGGTTGTCCAGTCACCAACCACTGGCAGTTAAGAAGCAGGCGGGCAGGCAGGCAGGCAGGCAGGCAGTCATTTAATCAGGTGTCCATCCTCTAGTAAATTGGCCAAGGAGGTGTGCACGCATGTCGGCCAGTGTTGGCAGTACCATGGCTGTGCCTTTCGCTGGCTGTCGCGCTCTATGACCCTTGCTGAATGCGGGGTACCAGACTGTCCGGTGTGCATTCGATTCCTGCACGGTTTCTATAAGTAGGAATCGCTGCTTGCTACTTGGCCGGCGGAAGACAATTATTTCCCAGGGTAGCTTGCCAGCAGTCAGTCCCGTCAGAGCTGTAACGCAGGTCGCAATAGGTGCGCAGGCAGTAGCGCTGAAGCTGGCATGGGGCGGCCAACCAGAGCACGTGCTGTTGGTGTTGGTTCTGGTTGATGAGTGAGTGGTGATCAACGGGCTGGGGAGCTGCCTTCAAAACGTCTAGGTAGCAGTGGCAACAGGGCCGGGCGGGGCGGCTGCTGACAAAATGGTGCCAGCAATGCTGTGGCAGGTTCATTGTGGCAGGCAAGGTCCAGCCATGGTGAACCCTTCCGCAGCTTGCAAGTCAACGGAACGCCAAACGAGCTGCAAAGGGTTGGAATGGCCAAATGCCCGCTTGGGTACAAGCTCAAGGGGTCGCTGAGGTGAACACTGTTGGGGGGAACAGCGGCTAATGGGACTGCCAGCCTGGCCGCCAGGTGGCGGTGGTGCGACCTGTCTGACTGTCGCTGTAACCCTTCCTTTACCCCGTTCCCATGAACACGGTATCCGCCAGGTCCCCGCTGACCAGCGCGATCATATGGTGGCACCAGCACACACACCCGACAAGGGCTACTTGTAGGGTGGCGAGCCAGCCTGGTGATAATAGCTTGTCCGCGGGTATCTGGTCTCTATTACGCGATGAGTTACTTGGACCGTTCCTACAGTAACTATACCGCCGAGCAGTGCTTCGGCTTGACGCCCTCCGAGGCGCAGGTGGCCTGCTCTGCGCAGCACTTGAACGTCACAGATCCACCAAGGTGAGATCACTGGGTAACAAACGCATCTCCCATGTGGCTGCCACCAACGTTGAAGCCATGGCGGGAGGCTTTGCCGCACGCCTCCCTGAACTACATGGCACCAAGGACGCAATGGTATCATCCTGTGATTACACTGCTGCAGCATCTATTATTATGAGGAGTATCCTTTCCTCTGGGAGCCTGTCACTTGCATGCTGTCAAACGTCACCTATCAGAACCGTGTGGACATCCCAGGTATGGATGACAGTGTGTTGGCAGTGTTCCGCCACCCTCTAAAAGTTTGCCACTGTGCATGGGTTGCGAAAGACATGTTCCACAGGTCCACAGCATCCTGTTCGTCGCTGGTTTTGTCCTAAAGTCAGTAGTTTGGCCCTCTGCCGCGTGAACACTATTGCGTCTTGCTGTTGCCGCCACCTGCAGACAACTTCAATTGGTGCAGCGTTCCGCTCAAGGGCAGCGATGCCTTCCTGTTTGCGGGTGTCGCCCTTGTCATCGCTGCCTGCCTGTTTGGCAGGCTGTCAGCTGTGTGGGTTCTTATGGCAGGTGGGTTGGCGCCGTTGCTCAGCTGCTGGCCAACGTGAGGCAGGGGCCGTGACCACCCACTCGCATGGGATGAGCCTGCTCAGTAAGAATAGAACGTGGCCAGCGTTGACCCTTGTGGATCACCACCATCATCAACACGGTCCCCTTCTGAATTCACACTGCATGCTGTACTTGATGGTGCCTCAGCCCATGTGTCCTGCCACCGCCCATGCTGCAGGCGGTGCAATTGGCGCCATCAACAACTACGCAAACCTGCTGCAGATCTCAAATGGCATAGCAATATGGCTGGGCATCTCACCACCAGATCTGTTCTTTTATGCGGTAGGTGGCCTGGCATAAATGCAGCTGTCAGCGGTGACGCCCGGCTCTACGTATCCAGTGCAGTTGAGTGGGCATGCAAGTGGCAACCTTTCAGAGGGCACGGCCAGCGGCGGAGTCTCGGCGTCAACAAGCTGGCTGGCCCTACTGCTGGCCCTGGGAGCTCAAATATGGCATTGTTGTCTGCACACCGCAAATCCGCTTGTCCATATGCTGGGGTTGCGCTGCTGCCCCATCACTGCAGTTCTTGCCGCCATTAGCGGTAGATGCCGCCATACGATTAGACTTCTTCATGTTCTCAAAGGTGGGCAGCTGTAATAGTGCTCTGCCGCCATAGGTTGGTTGATACTGACGGTGCTGCGCTGCAGCATTCAGCTGGTCACGTTGCTGGCGGCACTGTGCTGCAACTGGCGGCATGTATGTAGTGCGGTCGCTTGTATGTAATGTGTCCAAAATGTTGCTTTGTGCTTTTCTGTTTCCAACTTCCAGCTTATCCACAACCGTTCGTTAACTGCCTTGCACCTGCAGCTGTGGATACACATTCTGATGCTGGCCTTTGTGATGGTGGTGTTGTCGGCACTGGTGATCACGCCACGTACGTTTTGCCGCATTGAATTGCCCTTCAGCATGCCATAAGTGAGCTCTGTTTATCCTTTGAGAATGACTGTTAGCAACCCTGCCGTCCTCCCCTCCTGTGCTACAGTCATCCTGTTTGCCCTGGGATTCTCGGACCGTGGTTTCACGTGGTTGCACGGCGGGCTGTTTGCCGCCATGGTGGCATCCACTGATGCAATAGCAGCGACAGCCATTCTGAAGCAGGGTAAGTGATCATGCAAAGGCTGGGAACTAGCTGCTCCAACCTTGTGCCCCGTGCCGTGTTGACGCTGGCAAAGAGGTGTGCCACTGTTGGCTTCTTTGTTGCAGTCATTGCTGTGGCTTGCTGGGCTGTGGAGGCAGTGGGCAGGCAGCTTGATTTACGCACACCCCACTGGCACCTGTCTCGTGTCCCCGCTTGGCTTTCCCGCAGGAGGCGGCCCTGAGAAGCTGGTTGTCTTGATGGAGGGAGAGGCGTTGCTGAACGATGCCTCTGGTGGGGCCTCTGTTGAGGCTGGCTTGCAGCATGACGCCTGTTAGAGGTACCTTGCGGTTTACTGTAATGAGTAACAGGACCAGTCCTTAGCCGGACTCTAGCACCCTCCCTGCCCTGCCCTGCTGGTTTGCCTGCAGCCATCACTCTGTTTGAGGTGTTCATCCAGCTTCTGGACCAGCACCCAGGGGGGCAGGACGTCCCCACAGTCTGGTCGGCCATTCCCACAATCATAGTGGATATCCTCAAGTGAGCGACAAGGGTTGGGCTGTGGTGCTGCAGGGCATGTGGCTTGCGAAAAGCTGACACGGCTCTTGGGCATGGGGTGGCCATCCTTCACGTTCAGCCCATGCTACCAAGCATGGTTTGCTGCATGCGGTGGCGTGTCTTGCAGGGCTTTGTCATAGACAAAGCAAGGTCGCCGGTGGTGTTTACGCATACCTCATGTCACACCCCATTGCCCTCGCATCATTACAGGCTGGCGTCCATAGGAGCGGGCGTGGGGCTGGCGATGAGCATCGCAACCGGATATCTCCTCAGGTGCGCAGAGATGCGTGATTCGCCAACTGTCAACAGCAGGTGCCACGACATGCATGTGGGTGTGTAGCCTTGAGTTCCTCTGCTTGCATTCGCTAAGCAGCAGGGATTCTTGTGCACTTGGCTGGCTCGCTGTTTCGGGCATGCAGATGGCTGCGATGGCAAGGCGCTAAGCCTGCAGTCGAGAACACAATTGTGCTGGCAGTGGCTTACCTCTCCTTCTACGTGGGCCAGAGCCCTGCACAGGTGGGCGTGCATGGAAAGAGTGACGCATGAAGTACGCACGGGCAGATGCACCAGTTCATCAGCCATGCTGCTTTCGACATTAGTTGCTCCTGTTTGCTCCTACGCTTGCTTTTCCCTGTCAACTGTAGCATGCATACCAGCGAACCTGTCTCTGCCCTTGTCACACCCCCAGCACAACCAATGCTTTCTGATGCAGGGCTCTGGCGTGATTTCTGTTGTGGTGTTTGGCCTGTGGGGCAACTACACCTCCAAGTGGGGCATGCTGGCTTCCACCGAAGAAAGTGGCTCCTTCTTTGCTTGTGAGTCAAACCCGAGTTCAATTTGCTGACTCAACTTGATAGGCAGACAGCGCATTTGCTCAGCTTTGCTTGCACATGCCTCCAGCAGTTTTTGCTGGAGCTTCAAGAGCCTTCCTGGTCTTGCATGTGGCTGAGCCAGTAAAGGTGTACAGGACTCTCCAGAGCAGCTATATCTGCAGCTGCCGCGCTCTTCTGCTTCCAATTATGTGTTGCTTATCGCAATTCCCACTTGATGTGGCCTGCCCTTTTGCAAGCTGGCTTTTCAAGCACCCCATGGCATCCACTGCCTGGCTTGCTGTGCAGTCTGGGACACCATATCCTTCGCCGCAAACGGCCTCGTTTTCTTCTGGACGGGAGTGGCATCAGTCAACTACCTCATTCGGTGAGGCACCCACCAAGCCGGGCCACGAAGGGCTCGACATCTGCTGCATAAGCGCTGCTGCCGCTCTGTTACATGCGTGTCCCTCTCGCTGGTCTCCTTGCCAACGAATGGTTGCATGCAACTATGGTTGCTTTGCATGTCTTATTTGATTCTGATCCAGTGCTGTATCGATCTTCAATCCTATCCCAATACGCCCTTTCTACATGCACCACACCCCATTTCCCGGGATGCGTGTGTTCTGCAGCTCCATTGATATCCTTGGCAGCAATGCCTGGTCCTACGCCGCCATTCCCCTCATCTACATTTTCATGATGCTCATACGCACCGGCTGCCTGGCACTCTTCAACCTTACAGTATTCAGCTGGGTCAAGGAACGTAGGTAGCTGGCTGGTCTGGATAGGGTTGCCGACAGGAACATGCAGGGTCGGGGGTCTCCTGGTCCCACTGATGCCTTTGCGGCGGAACGTGTGACATCTGCTGCTGGCCTGTTCAGTGAACACCGTGTTGCTTGGTCACGGCAACCAGTGTTCCCTGACGCCCTCGCCTACGCCATCTGCTCCCGCTGGCTCAGCCTGCCCTTCGCCACCGCCCCGCTACAGGCCTGTCCTGGGCTGGGGTTATTTTCACCGGCTGGAGTGGGCTGCGGGGCTCTGTTTCCCTCATCATGATTGCAGACTTCATTTCATCCAGGTAGTGCAGAGCTGCGTGCAAGCCACGTCTGGCAAAGTGCTTGCCAGGATTTGGCGCCAAGGATTTGACAAAATCCATTTTCCATACATGTAATCAACTTGGGTGCCCTGGCTTCAGTGCCGACTGACATGCTGCCTCGACTTCTGCCGTGTGCAGTGCCCTCCTCCAGGGCGATTTAGATGACCCCACAGACCCCGCACGTAACATTGGTGAGCGGACGTGACGGGGATGCGTGTTGGCGGTGTGCGACGGCAGGGCTGGGTGGCATGGCAACGGGGGCGGACTTGTTTAAGCCAGCCGTTGTTGGCTGAGTTGCTGTTCTCCTACCCGTCCTCACCTCTTACAGCTGGAACCCGCCCTTCACATTCTGCTGCCTTACTCTTCCCTCATGTGCCCCGCCCCACAGACCGCGTGAACAGCGACATTGCCATTTGGACGGCCGCGTTTGTGGTGCTCACACTCCTCATCAACGCACCCTCAATAAGGTTAGCGGCTGGCATTGCAACCGCACAGAGACCAGCCCACCACATTTTGTCCTACCGCTGGGCTTGTTCGGCTCTGCCGGGCTAATTTCTGAGGCGCTTTCATCACAACAGCTTGTTCGATCACCCCGTACCACAACAGCTGGCGCATCTATCCCAGCCAACCAACACCGTAGCCCTTTCCCTGCCACTAGTCATAATGTTGCATGTATCACACACCACATTCTTCTTCATGGCTTGCCCCTCTCGCAGCGTGGTGATGCGCTGGGTGCGTCTGGACCGCATCGCTCTAGAGAAGCAGGCCATGCGCGCCAAGGCCAAGCGTGCGCTGCTGCGCTTCACTGGTGCCGCCATTGATGCACTGAGGCAGGATGACGAGGAATTCCTGCAGGGTGAGGGGCCATTGGCGGTGCTTTCCAGCAGGCGCTCCTAGGAGCAGGCAAGCCAGCATTTGGTGATGCTTCTCTTGACAAACACGCAGGCAGTGCCACGCTGCGGCAGGTGGTGATGCTGCTTGGCAAAGCATGCAGGCAGGGCGTCGCTGCCAGTTCACATTGCACAGTGCACTTGCTACTGGAAATCCGTATTTTGACTTAGTCTTGGCAGCCCTGTGGAACAGTTGCGATGTCGCTTTGACCTGGGCTTGCTGCACATTTTCCCACATTTTCAGGTGCCAACTGGGAGGCAGTCGCTCAGTATGTGGATGTCAGCGGCGCGCTCAAAAAGTTTGACCCGCCTCCGCCACCTCCAGGCGCGAGCGGCGGTGGCATGGCGGTCACAGTCGTGACTGCTGGTGGCGCTGAGGAGGACGGCCAGGATGGTGTGCACGCCAGCTCTGATTGCCGATTGTGCCTGTGTTATGCAGATGTTTATGTGTCGCATACTGACTTGCCAGCGCCAGAAAGCTTGGTGTCATGTCATGCGTTCTCGACCCCTGCTACCTGGCTGCACAGCAAGCCGCCAGTTGAAACGTCTGCCGTCTGCTCCACCTCGCAGGTCAGGAGCCGCCTGGCAACCGCAAGTCCCTGGTCAGCAGCGTGTCGCACGCCCTTATGACGCCCCTCTCCCCCTTCATGAGCAGTGCTTCTCGTGCTGGGGCCGCTGCAGAGGTGGGTGCTCAGACTGACGCCAGTGTGGGGGAACGCAGCCAGCGCAGCGGCAGGCTGCGTGGATTGCTTGGCCGCCCTTCCTCCTCTGCATCCCACCTCGCTCGAGCAACCAGCGACACGAAGCAGCGCATCGGTCGTTCTCGGCGGCGGCGGCGCAGCGGCATGGCAAGGCGGCCCTTCACCAGTGGCGCTGGGTTTGGGAGCAGCGAGGAGGATAGCTCAGGTAGTTATGTGGCTGAGTGTCGCAGCGGTGGGGTGAGGCATGGTCAACCGCCAGTTGCTGCCATGCCCGACAACTTCTTGCAGTGTGGATTGCTTGCTGCCAACTGCTTTTCTGGTGTTAGTGACTTTGTTTTGCCTGGGCCTTGCTCTTGACTGAACTTGGGTGCATGCCCATTTTTGCAGCTGCCGCCATTGCCACCATACATGGTATGCTTGTTGTGCAGATGTTGATGAGTCAGCTTCCAGCTATTCTAGTAGTGAGAGTGGCGGCAGGGCCCGCAGTTCCTCCGACTCATTCCGCCACAGCAGCGACAGCGCTGATGAGGTGGTGGAGGAGGTATTTGAGGAGTGCCCCTTCATCCAGCACTTCCAGTCCCGTCCGGGGACGCAGACGCAGCAGGGAGCCCCTAGCAACCGGAGCAGCTTTGAGGTGGGAGGCAGTGGGCGCCTGTTGCTTCTGGGTAGCAGCAGCCTGTTGCTGGCTGTCTCGTTGGTCACACGGGCTTTGATTGCGTCACTTGCCAACGGTGCACAAGTTGTCACTCAAAAGCAGTGAAGCGTTTGCACGTCATGTTCCCCATACTATGCACCTCTCAACCGGCAACCGCTCCTGTTTTGGGCTGTCCTTTGCTTTCAGGAGCCTTATGAGCAGCACGGCAGGGGCGCGATTGACTTAGAGATGGGTCATCCATCTGCAACGGACCGTGCATCTGCTGCAATGGCTGCTAGTGCAGCCGCAGGCGCAATCGCTGGAGCGGCTACGGTGAGCAGCGCAGCCGCTGACAGTCGTGGCCTTGCCGCCTCAGCGGCATCTGTGCCAGCGACGTCAGCTGCGGCAAGACCACGTATGGCAGCCGGGGCACCGGCCGATGAGGATGAGGAGTTAAGTGCAGAGCACCTGCTGTTCATTCAACAGCAACGTCGTAAGAGCCAGCAGCAGCGGCGGCCGGCGCTGGTCACCCTCTTTGCACCAGTGTCCGACACAGAGCAGCAGTCGCCGCGGCTCGGCTCGTCCGCGGGTGACGCTGCCGCACAGTCTGGCACCCCCCTCCGCGCCTCCAGCAGTCTGCAGACTATCACAGAGCACCAGCAGCAGGTGCCAGAGCAGCAGGATGCGTGGCATCAGCGGTAGCCAGATGCGGCGGCACTGTCAGAGTCACAGCCAGGGGATGACTCGGAGCTGTACTACAGCAGCCTGCCTGCCACCATGGGACGCCAGCTGGCACAGCAGCTGCACAGGCACCGTTTGCAGGACAATAGCCAAGTACAGGCAGCTGAGGCGGCGGATGAGGCTGCAGCCAGTGGGGTTGCTCCAGAAGGCAGCAGCAGGAGTGCTGCCATGGCGGCAGCCCATGTCCCCAGCAGCTCTAGAGAGGAGCTCTATTACAACAGCATGCCGGCGTCAGTGGGGCGCCAGGTAGCACAGCAGCTGCAGCAGCAGTTGCATCAGGCCGTGCCGCAACAAGCGCCAGCTCAGCAGGCAGGTGGTGCGCCATCTCCCTCCGGCGCATCGCCAGAGTCTGTGGTGGTACACCATGCTTCAGATGCAGCAGCGGGAGCAGGAGACATAGCAGGCACAGATGCCGCTCCTGGGCCCAGCTATTACAGCAGCTTGCCTGCCGCTGTGGGGCGACAGCTGGGCTCGCGGCTGAGACAGGAAATTGCTGCCAAGGAGGCGGCAGAAGCGGGCGCAGACACTGCTGCATTGCAAGGTCAGCCCTCATTACAGCCAGGGGACGAGCAGCCGGGCTACTACAGCAGCTTGCCGGCGGCTGTGGGGCGTAAGCTTGCACAGCAGCTGAGGCAGGAGCAGGAGCAGCTCTCTGCTTCCACTGCCGGCCCGCCACAGCAGCAAGATGCCATGGAGCAAGAGAGTGAGCAGCCGTCTCCTGCTGAAGAAGAGCCTGCCGCGTACTACAGCAGCCTGCCAGCAGCTGCTGGTCGTAGCTTGCAACGGCAGCTGCAGGAGCAGCTGGCGGCCGGTGAGCGGCAACCCGATGCCGATGCTGCAGGACAGGCTGAGGGATCTACAACGCAGCATGCTACAGCCGAAGAAGGCCCCAAAGCAGCACCACCAGCACCTCCGCCACCACCAGCAGCACCAGCACCAGAGTCCTCGGCACCAGCGGCATACGCCACCATGCCTGCGTCTGTGGGCCGGTCTGTGCAGCTCCAGCTGGCTCAGCGGCTGTCACAAGAGGCGCCAGCTTGGCTTTCAGACGCCAGCACCAGCAGGGCCAGCACCCAGGCACCCAGCAGCACTTCTGCAGCATCCGCACTGGCGAGACCAGCCCCAATCCGTGGCTTGCAGCGCAAGCCCGTAGCACCAGGTAGTGTGGTTTACGTCAGGTGTATTGCGGCCTCAGCTTCCCGGCAAATGAGAACGTCTCCTATCAATGTGCGGCTCATTGTCATGCATGTGCTCACTCAATTTCCAATCTCGTAGGCCTGCTGTTTGCAGTTACCTTCTTGACTTGTGAGCCACCAGTCGCTACCATCGCTTATTGGTTGCAGGGGTTGTGGGGCAGCAGCAACCAACGGCTGCAGCTGCAGCAGCAGCAGGCCTGCACCCTGCTCCCTCCTCAGCGACCATGCAGCGCAGAGGGGTGGCGCCCTTGCCGCGGCAGGCGAGGCAGCCTGCGTGGGAGAGCTATCACCGCACTGTCACTGGGGCAGCAGGTGGGGCTCCTGCATGTTCGCTGTGCGTTGCTGCCCTACTGTTTGGTTGGTTTGCTGCCCTAGTGCGTTTGCTGCCCTAAAGCCTGCCTGCCTGCCTTTGCTCTTGGCAGTAGCCTGAGTTTTGCTTCCAACCGCACAACCAGCATCATTGTCGGCCTTGTTGCTCCACTTCGCTCCACAATATGTTGCGCTGCACGCACCTGCCTGCAGGCCCCCGCCTGGCAGCAGAACTGCAGCGCCAGCTGTCCAAGCAGAGCTCATCAGGCAGCGCTCACGCGGCAGGCCCAGCGGCTGTAGGACCGCTCACAGCCTTGCCCCAGCGAGACTTGCTTGGGCGGCGGGTTCAGGCTCCTAGCCCCAAAGGCAGCGGGTCAATGGCCGACGGCGGGCCTGCAATCAGCGCAGAACTTGCTGCTTTTGTGCCTTCTTCAGCCCGGGGCCCGGCCCATCACCGCACCCCGTCCGGGTGAGGAAGTGTTACAGTTGGGGTGGACAGTTAATGCCATGTCAGGAATGTATTGCCCATTCGCTTGCAGTTGTGCTTATGGAAGCGTGCATGCCTTGTTCCTGTGTGCTCCCATGCACCGGCAGTGTCGCCGCACTTGGCCAAACCCACAACTACTGCAAGCTCCTACTCCTGCGCAGCGGCGGCCCCACCAGGTTTTCGCCGGAATGGAGCACAGGCCGGTTTGCTGCAGCACTGCCTGCCGCCACCCCGGTGTCCGCCCAGCTTCAGATGCGGCGTGTGCGCACGATGGAACGTCAGCGCTATAATTTGGCCCCTGGCGCTGGCGGTGGCTCGAGGCCCACCCTTGCTTCTCACAAAGCGCAAGACGCTGGAGCAGAGGGCCCCGTGGGCGCGGCAGCACACCTGCACAGCAGCCGAGAGGCAGGCCCATTCAACCGCCTTAACAGGTGCAGCGCCAGCTTGTGGGTGCCTACACACCCTGCCTGATGCCTGGCCTTGCTGCATGTTCACCTGCCCAGCCGCCCCCCCCCCCTGCCCCCGTGCCTGCACTTGCCCCCCCCCCTTTTTATCCTTGGTGCTGCAAAATCTTCATGCCCCGGACAAGGAGACTGAGTCGATGCATTGGTTCTGAAGGGTTGCCTGCCTTTACATCATCTCATGCACGTCCGCCTCAGTCACCGGCTTTCCTCCCGAGTCCTCTGGCTTGCAGTTTTTCCACGCGGGACACCTCTTGGCAACACAAGCCGGCGCGCGGCGGGTTGCCTATAAGCCGCACAAACCTTCTACACCAAGGCGCCCCACTGTCGACCGTCTCTGAGGCAGGCATTGGTGGCGGCGGCGCTTCCCTTCGCTCGGCTGCTGCCCCTGCCATCGCTCCGCCTGCCATCATGCTGTCACGTGCATACAGCGGGGTCGCGCCAGCCAGCCTTGGAGGTAGCGGCGTGAGGGTGCCAGCGGTCAAGCACGCCCTCTCGCCCCAAAGCATTGCCGAATCGGTAGGTGACGGCTGCAGCACATTGGGCGGAATCTTTCATGCCATGCACGTAGTAGGCCTATGACCAGTGGTTGGGTATGTTTCTTATGTGTTGCTCGTAGGACTTCTAGTTTGAAGGCAAGAGGGGGATGTTGAGGGGTGTCGCACCGTCAAGTACTGCAGCCACAGCTCCGGCATTGCACAGTTTGTAAGGTGTGCTGCTGCTTAAAATAGCGGCTGCAAAGCTTGGCTCGGCTGTATTCTTTTGCTGGCTGCAGGCTGGGTCTCACCCTTCGTTGCAAGGCGGTAGCGCATATGCCGCTGCCTCAGCTGCTGCCGAGCTGGGAATAGAAGTGGCGGCGACAGCTTTTGCCCCTACCAGCGAGGCCAGGTGTGGACCATGATCGTGCCCCGCACAGCCAGCCTCTCCCTGCTAATCTATAGACGACAGCTGCAGCTTGCTAGAATTACCGTGAGTGGTGCATGTACGGGGTCCATTGCCCAATGTGTCTGTGCCCCAGTAACGGCCTCAACCTGTTGCATGTTGTGTGCAGCGCCGTTTTTTCTGCGGATGCCCTCAGCGAGATGAGGAGCCGGCTAATTGCAGGGCTGAAGCGCTACTTCCACGCCAAGCGCCTCAAGGGGCTGCTCTCGACACAGGTGTGTGGGTGGGTGGGTAGGTGGGTGGTCGGGTGGGTTACTTGGTGCCCAAACAGGCTGGATGCGTGGGCGACTGCGGCACAAAAGACCCGGCACCGGAAAGGCGCCAGCAAAGCAAAGGCATAGCAGCATGGGATCATCGTCCGAGCAGGCCTGCTGAAAATGTGCTGGGCCTTTCCAGCAAGCTGCCAGGGTTTCCTCCCATGGTTGCTGCTGCGACCCTTTCTCCTGCAGTAGACGAACCTTAACACCACATCCACCACCAGCACCACCACCACACACACTTATTTACACCTCCATCATGCTGCAGGGGCTACGCATCCTTGAGTACGGCTGTGACCACGCTGCGGAGCACACAGAGCAGACGCTAGACATGTGGATGCTGCTGGAGAAGGAGGTGGCGGTGAGTGAGACGTGGAACAGCGCTATCAATCAGCTACTAATCAGCTACTGTTTCATACCATTGGCAGCTAAAATGCTTTGATGCAGCTGGGGTTGTAGCAAAGATGTGCCTTCGCCTTGCACCGCATGTCTGCTTAAGCAGCGTGGCCGTATGGGCAGCATATGCCAGGCTCTGCCGGCCGGATGCCAGGGGAATCTGCCGGCATGCAAGCGCCCTAGTCTGGTGTCCACTTCTAAATGTCCTCCGCAGGACAACCTTTCCACCCGCTTCATGGCCCGCTGCCTCATGCTGGTGGCGCGCAGCTGGCGAGCGGCGCCGCGTTGGCTGCAGATCGTCACCTCCTGGCCTTTCAAGAAGCTTTCAGGTTCAGTTTGCTGCCATATTTGATTGAGAGAGGTTGTGTGAAACTGTGTTTTAGCCTCTAGACCCCACCTTGTGCACTTGGTCTGCCTTTTGCTTGCATCGCAGAAGCAGAGCAGTCAGTTGGCCATCCGTGTGACTCTGTTGTGGCGATTCTTCCTGCCCGACCCACCCCTCGCCCCACCCTTTTCTTTGCAGGCTTCCTGCGCCGCTTGCTGGGCCGCCGCATGCTTGTGTCTTGTGAGGTTGCGGTCGAGTACTACCTGTCCATGATACATTCACCGCAGGTACACAAGCAGGGGCATGCTCAAAGGTCGTCACTGGACAGCTACAATCCCGCTGCAGCATGCGTTGCATGGAGGCTCACAACAGTCACGACACCACATGCTGTTGCCACCGTTTATTGCCTTGACGGCCCCTGACTGCCCCACGCACTGCCCCTGACTGCTCCACACACTGCCCCCGGTTGCCCCACGCACTGCCCCTGACCGCCCCACGCATTGCCCTGAATCTAGCTGGGGCCGTGCTTGTGCTGTGCAGATCCAGTGGCTGCAGCAGGCCGACGAAGCATGGCCGCTGCAGCAGGAAGTCGAAGGAGAGGTGGATGCGTCTTACAGGTGTGGGCGGCTGGCTGGTCCCCCGCAATCCTGAAGTGCCTGCTGCACAGACATTCTGTGCTTGCTGGCTTGGCTTGCGAGTCGGAAGTTATGTGGCTGTTGGGCTTTTTAAGCCGGAATGTGCATTGGTGCCCCCCCGCCCCCCCCTCTCCTACACACACACACACCACCACCACCACCACCACCACCATCACACTTACGCACGGCCCCCACCGCACCCTCCCGCCCTCCCGGGCCCCCAACCATGGCTGCAGGTTCATCATTGACCGGGAGATCGAAGCACCCGACCGCTTTCAGGCAATCCAATCGTATCGGTGAGGACACCTTAGATGGCAGTTGCAGTGAAAAGGGGAAGCACCACAGCAAAGAGGCCACCCCTGCACTTAGTGCCCATGCCTTGAACTTCAGAGAGCTGCTTGTTGGGGGAAGATCCCCAGCAACCGCTTCGGCACAACTCCCCCACCCACCACCTTCTTGCTTTCACCTTGGCCGCATAGCAATGTTCCCCTCATGCCTTGTCCACATGCAGCGCCGCCATCGCCGTGCTGCGCCAGCAAATAACGTTTGTGCATGAGCTTTACGACTCAGGTGGGGCACCCTGCTCGTGTCGTGTTCCTGTGTGCTCGTGTCAATTCGTTGTCTCTGTACTTGTTATGTGTTTGTGTTGGCAGTCAGGGAACGGCTGCATCGGTGTGCAGGCTGACTAGTTCAAGGTACCAGCTGATGGTCGCAGCAGACACGCCTCCCCGTCCGCCAAATCGCTCCCATCATGTGCCACGAAACAGGTCCTTTTGGCCCCTGAGATTGCAGGCATGATAGATGGGGGTGAGAAGGACGACATGCTGGCACCCCTGGACAAGCGCATGCGGCACCTGGAGATCACGGGTGCGCCCGCTGCTGGCAAGCAAGCAAGCGAGCTGGCCAGCAAGTTCGCCAGGCTCCCCAGTGTTTGCCTTTTGTGGCAAGGACACGGCGCCTGGAGTCGCTGCAGGGCTCCTGCTTATGCTGCTCCTGCTGCGCTGCTGCTGCCAGTGCTGCTGTTGTTGCTGTTGCTGCCTTGCAGAGCTGCAACACAGACTCTTTCACTTTTCTCGCATTTTACAAGCAGTGAGCAGCTGAGCACTGTGCCAGCACTTGCCTTGCTGCAGGCCCAGTGTGGAAGCCGCCCCGGCCACGCACCGTGTTGCGGGGACTGCCCTTTATGCAGGCGCTGCCCGAGAAGCTGTTCAGGGCAATACTGCAGGCGGGGACAATCAAGGGTGAGTGCTTTCACTTGGAGTGTCAGAATGATGTGTGAGCTCCTCTGGACCTGCATTTCTCCAACGCTAGGCATGCAACAGTCACATTAGTCTGCTTGTGTGTGGATCAAGCACTACGAGTTCATGATCAAGCGGGTACATTAATTAGAAAGAAAGAAAGAAAGAAAGAAAGAAAGAAAGAAAGAAAGAAAGAAAGAAAGAAAGAAAGAAAGAAAGAATACGCCCTTGGGCGTGGGTTGAGGAAGCCAGCAGAGGAACGGCCCGAAGGGGGCCGCCTCTTGCTGGCTACCATGGGTACATTGATTACACTATTTCGATTGTACACATTGCACATGTGCAGCGTGCAAAGTTGTGTGGGATTAGTAGTAGTAGTCAGCAGTCATGCTGCTACTCTGCCTGTCAAAGTGTGGCCTGATATGTCTACCGCAATCCTGAACCCCGTGCAGAGTACAGAACGGGGGTGGCATTCTGGGCCAGCAGCGACCTGCCTGCCCTCAGCAGCGGGGAGGCAGGTCCCGGCGCCTATGTGGTGCTGTCAGGGGTCATCCGCCGAGTGCACCAGCGCCCAGACGGCACCACACAGGTGCGGCGCCGTGGGCTGCCTAAGCCCTGGCCAGAGTGGCTGTATGGCATATATGTGCATGTCAGCTGTGTTTCCAGTATATGTCCCCGTGTATGGCATGTGCTTCAGATTTCACTCTGCGGTGTTCTGGTGCCCGTATGGGCGTGCAGGAGTACTACCAAGGCATTGGCGGCACGGTGGGCGCCCTGCTGGGCATGACAGGTGGCACAGAGCTGCAACCAGCGCATTCAAGCATGAGCAGTGCATGCGGCTTGCCATTGCCTCAAGAGCAGCATTACAAGCTGCATCTAGCGGCCAGCTGCATGAAGCTTCAGGAGCGCCTGCATGCAATGTGCAGCTTTCGTTTGTCAGCTGTTCCTGACGGTCACCAAGAAGCTTTCCGCCCTGGCGCCCGGCTGTGCAGGCACGCGACTGCCAGGCAGCGAGGTGGCTGTGGCTGAGGGCAACACCCTGGGCAAGGGGCCCATGCTCTTCCATGTGCCCCAGGTGAACACAGCAAGCACTGAGGTGGCACAAACTTGCATTGAGTAATGCCACAAACTACTAGCATTCCCGAGTGGAGCAGCCGGTTGCTTTCTTTGCGTGTGCGTGTGCTTGTCTCTCTTTCTTCTTTTGCAGCTGCTCCTGCGACTGCCAAGCCTGGCGGTCATAGTTGGACCCTGGCTGCCAAACTAGGGCGCTATTTGCTCGAGTGCTTGTGCAGTCTGCGCTGCACATGGTGCAGCAGCGAGCGGCAGAAGGCGAGCCGGCAGCGATCGAGTTGCGCCTGGCGCTGCTGCGCATGGCGGCCGCCTTTGTGGCGAAAAGCTGCGAGTCAGGTGTGGCCTGTGTTTGGTGTGTGTGTGTGTATGTGCGTGCGTGTGTGCGTGTGTGCGTGCGTGCGTGTATATAGGTGCTTGTTATGATTGTTTGCTCTTTCCAGGTGTTGTGATGTTCTCAATCCCTTCACTCAGGCCGGCAGTGTGTCGTAACCAGTGTGCCTGCCGTGCTCGCTTTTTGTGAAAAGGAGTCTGCCAGCATCACCAGCTGCATCGCCCTCCACCCTGCAGATGTGCTGGACGCCATGCGGCACCACCTGCTGCAGCTGGCAGTCGTCAAGTGAATGTGCTGGCAGCAGCGTCTATTCCAGCCCACTTGGCTGCCATATTTCTCAACATATGATGTGCAGCCTACAATGGTGGCTTACAGCAGCCGCCCTTGCTTGCAAGGCTTGTTGGAATGGTGCCAACTCTGTGTTTTTAGGAATGCAGCTGCAGTTCCTTATAATTTTACACGCTGCACTCATGCCCCGCACTCGCTCTCACACATCTCCCCTCCTCTTTTACCCTTTTGTCATAGGACATTTCGACCGTCCAACTGGCGTTCAGGGCTTCAACGCGTCAGCCGCCCTGGGAGCGGTGGCGCCACCGCCCTCAGCAGCCCACAAGCCAGCGGGCCAATGCCAATCCCACCGGGGCATCAGGTGGCGGCAGCTGCGGAAAATGAGGGGCCAGCGAGTGAGCCACAGGTGCCGCCAGCGGCCCGCGGCAGCAGCTCAGCGCAGCTGCCGCCGTCTTTCATGCGGTACCAGCATGGTACCGCCAGCGAGGGGGAGGAGGAGCTTGCACCGTCGCGTCGCCTCTCTTCGCAGGTGGAGCCCCATCTAGCACAGCTGCAGCGCCAGGCGGCAGCTGCCGCCGGAGGCCTGGGCGTGCGCCACTCCGGAGGCTTTGGGGGCCAACTGGCGGAACTAATGCAGGTGGGAGGGTGCAGCTGCTTTGCACGTCTCTGCGTTGTATTTGCCTTTTGTTGAATCAAGATCTTTGGCTTCGTGACTTCTTCTTCAGCTTGCTGATAACTTGTTATGACGGACCAAAGCCCTCTCTTGCAAGCTGCTGTGCTGCATTGCCGCAGGCGGGAGAATTGGGTCATATGTTCATTTTGCTGAACCTGCCCCCTCTCATGTCCCATCACACTGCTCCTTTCCCTTCAGCAAATTGCCATGGAGGAGTTTGAGGAGTTGAACGGCGGCAAAGGCCAGCAGGTGTGTGTTGTTGCGGCAGATGGCAGCTGTGAGTGGCACGCCAGCTTGCTGACTGTGGATGGAGTTACTTGCTACACCCCCGGCAGCCTGGAAGGCATCCATCTTGCTCGAACCCTCATCATGCTCCAGTCCTTATTGGGCCTACAGCACCAACGCAAGGTGCACGGCTCACTTCCAACATTATCGCAGGCAGGGGAAGGAAACGAGGATGGGTACCTCGCCTCACCCCAGCCCTCAGACGGCGGCGCACCCGGGAGCAGCACAGCCGACCTACCGGCACTGGCTGCTCTTGGGCCGGGGGCTGCCCAAGCCTCTGAGCAGGGCTTTGGATATGCCAACAGCGGGCAGCAGGCCCGGCACGAGGGGCCTGTAGAACAGCCGGGGAGCCAACCGGCGGTAAATGTGGATCTCGAGGCAGAACGGGCGATGCGGCACCGTGCCCGGACGGCGGAGCGCCGAGCCCCGCAGTTTGCAGCAGAGGGTGCGCATTGCTTCGCTGGTGGCCGCAAGGGGCGGGCTGGCTGGGCGACTGGCTGGCTGGCGCGATGTGCAGTACGGTTACTGCTTCATGATAACGGATGAGTGGAAGGAAGTGATGACGGGAGTGCACAGCTTGCAGGCGTGTGTGACAGGTTGTCTGTCTCCTTATTGTACCTGAACAATTATATCTAGTATCACCTTCTACATCATCGCCTTCCCCTTGTCTGCCTTGCAGTGCTGAGCGACTTGAAGCGGGGCCTGCCGATGGGAGTGCTGCTGGAGCCTCCTCCAGGCCGGTACTTTACGCAGACCACACACATGGTGCTGCTGCGTGGCCGGCTGGAGGCAGCGGACCCCCCGCTGCAGCTGGGCAACCGCACTAGGCTGGCAGCACAGTTGGAAGGCTCCAGCCGGCAGCCTGGACGAGCATCGAGCAACACTGGCATTGAGGAAAGCAACCAAATGGGCTGTGGCGGCAGCGGCGACCTGCCTGCCATGCAGGTCCCTGCTGAAGCTGGGGAGGCTGATTGGGAGGCTAACCTTCCAGCTTTGGCTGCTGTTGTAACAGAGCCCACGGCACCACGCCTGGTGCCCTGGCTGTGGAGCCCTCGGTTCCGCTGCAACCGCGGCAGCGGCGTGCAGCCGGCGACAGAGCAGCGGTGGCGGGTGGGGCCGGACGGCGCAATTCTGCTAGTCTGCCTGACGGATGCTGGAGAGGTGCCGGAAGGTTTTAAGGAGGCAGATGCAGGGCGAGCTGAGACAGAGAGCAGCAGAGAAGCAGAGATTGAGACCGCAGCAGACCTGCGTTCACATCCCCTCGACTCTGGCGGCTCAGGCAGCGTACAGGGGCAGCAAGGCCGGCAGGGCAGCGGGAGCGGCATTAGCGCTGGTGTTGCAAACCAGCTGGTGCGAGTTGCCTCCATTGCCTCTGCCCCCATGCAGCGTGCAACCACTGGTCTCAAGTGAGTGCCTGATGCTGGTGCAACTTAAGTGCAACTTCCATTTGGGGGTGCTGCGCTGGCAGTAGGGTTGTCAATTGCCCGTCATCCGAAGAGGGTGCTGCTGCACAGTGAGTGGTGCATGTGAGTGGGGCTTGTGCAACGCCAGCCTCTTGCATGTTGCCAGCCTGCACCCTAGCATGCCACCGGAGAACAGCTCCACCAGTACTGTGCAGACCTGTGTTGAGATTTTTTGTTTGATGATGTTGCTGCTTGTGTGCCCAACCCTGTTGCAGGCGGTTGATGCCCTGGCAGCACCGCTTCTCTCACCGCTCCTCCTGTGCCAGCGATGGTAGACCCTTGGAATCGGACAGCAGCAGCCAAGGACCCGCCAGGGCTGACAGCAGCGGGCAGGGCGATGGCAGCGTCCCGCCGCTGCGAGTTCCGTTGGAGCGACTGGCCCGCTCTCGTGCCGACTCGGGAGGGATGTCCTCCCATAGCGCACGCTGAGCTGACAGGTGACATTGATGGTGTTACAGGGCCATTCAACTGTGGGAAACAAGCCAGGAACTGGCGTGAGGTTCATTTGGAGTGCAGGCAGGTTGTACCGCCGTGAATTTTGTATCGGTACCAGTACCGATAACGTACTGCCTGCCAGCTCAGCATGCACAGCAGACTGGCCTCTGGCAGTAGCGCATCATGAGACCTGCACTTGCCAGCAGATTGCCTTGTGCGTGTAGTTGACTGCATTTGAGTGTGCGTGGATTTACCTGCTCTACCTGCTTTTGTGGGAGTGTCCCTTTAAACACACTGTATTGACAGTTTTCCCGTATTCTTTTGCACCAATCACAACAGTGGTCAGTGCTGCTGCCTGTGGCAGCGTTGCTGAGCATGCTCCGTTGGCGGTGTGGCTCCAGTTCGCTGCTCCCTGTATCAACCGCTTACCGATGTTGTAACACTGCCATGGACGTACACTACAACCAAAAACTCAAATGACGGGGAAGACCAGCACCACAGCACCGCGGGCCTCAGCTTTGAAAGAAAGAAAGAAAGAAAGAATACGCCCTTGGGCGTGGATTGAGGAAGCCAACAGAGGAACGGCCCCAGGGCCGCCTCTTGCGGGCTACCATGCCTCAGCTTTGCTGTAGTAAGGCAAGTCGGGCCACAGAAGCAAAAGAAATTTTGCTGATTGATTCCCCCCGGCACAGCAACGACAAACCTGTCACAGCACACAGCATAACACAACGGCATAGTATAGTTTTACATGAGTTGTTTGTTTTGTAAAGCCAACTTAATTTTACAGTGTCCTTAGTCTAGACTCTCGTCCTTACACTAGACACTCGAGCAATGGCAGAAGATTTCCGGGGCCAAGCCATGGAGGGGTGGCAAGCGGTGTGGGCGGGAACTGCCCTTCCCACATACACCCAGGTGGCGCTGCTCACGGGTTCAATGCAGGTTATGACTGCCATCCACCCTGCGTTACACTCGACTTTCCTGCTGCGTGCAAGTCTTGCTCTCAGTTGTGTGCAAAGGCTCAGCTTCACCCCTCAACCGCAGCCGCCACATCAGCAGGGGCAAACAGCGTGTGTTCCTGCTTTCTCCTCCAAGGATGGTCGCGTAGGCGGTGCACAAACACATTACAACCAAAGCTTGTCGGTTTATTGTTAATGTGCGGTGGGTGGCGGCAGAACAGCTTTCAACACGGCTGGTCTGAACCCTACATTTCAAAACTCCTGCGCGCTACTGGCTACCAGCATTGAGGTCTACACATGCCGCTGCAGCCAGCCGCCAGGGCGTGGGCAGCCGGCGTAGAAGTCGCAGCGGAGGCGCTCCCATCCGTGCCCTCTCGCACCCTGAACTGCAATGGGAGGGAGTTTAAGCGCTTACGAATCGCGGCACAGAGTCCAGGCCGCTCAATCTGCTGCCTGCCGCTGCTTAGCCCTGTCAGCAGGCGGGCGGCCGTATGGTGAGCACACCCGCAGGCAGCTTCGCTGTCAGACAGGCAGACCGCTTGGCTTCCTCTGATGGCCATGCCGCCCTGCGCATGCAAGGAGCTTGTTCAACGGTTGATCAACCCAGGGGGCCAATTTGAAGCGGGAGTGGCGGGGGCGTGCCCCATCCACCGCATACTTCCCCCATACAGCTGCCGCTACCTCAGTGCTCCACCTCACCTCTGCATCCTTGTCCTGCTGCGGCATTAGTATCCCTCTCAGCCTTGCCATTGCTGTGTTGGGTGCAGGTACGGCGTCACGAGTGTGTGCGACCTGACGTACACAGCCTTTGTGGTGGCTCTGTCACTTGCCTTCAACCAAAACATCGGCATTGAGTTGACTTGGCTGGGCGGGCTGGATATAACAGGATCCATCATCTATGTGCTTGACCTCCTTATGGGATTCCACATGGGCGTGGTAGCACGCTGGGAGAACCGCGCAGTCGTGGTGCAAGGCAAGTGGCAACTGGGCCCAGGCATGGCCACTGTTCCGTCCTCAACAGCCAATTTCTGGGGTCATCAGGCAGCCCTTTAGCTGCTTTGCAGCCGGCCACAACAGCTGCCATGCGATTCTGCAGCTGACGGCGGGGCATGCTACTGCTTTGATGTGCAGACGGGCGTACGGCAGCCATGTTTTATATCCGCCACGGCACCTTTTGGGCAGACATGGTGGCAACCCTGCCGCTGCTGGCACAGGTGTGAGGCAATGTGCCGGCATAATTGATTGTTTATGCATTCAAAAAGGTCCCGCACTTGCCACAACAACCCGAACGCTGCCCAACCAGCCAGCAAGGAGCGGTCTGCTGCCCTCTGCAGTCAAGCTCGTTTTGCCTTCCATCTGGCGGACAACTACTGCTGTTATCATCCAGATAACAGCCCCTTTCTGCCTCTGTTGTTGCACCACAGATCGCGGTGGCCATCAGCGGGAGGTCGGCAAGTGCGCTGCGCCTGATCTACATGCTGCGCCTGCTGAGGCTGGTCAGGTGCGCTGAGCTTGCTGCTTTCTGCTGCTGCTGCTGTCTAGATTTAGAAGGGTTTGGGGGGCACCGACCGGCTGCTTAATGGGCTGTTGCAGTGACCGAGTCTTTCGTCATCAACAGGTGTCGCATCCTGTTGGGTCGGGCAATGCGCGCCTAATCGCACGTCACTTGCTGCCTCAACAGTTTATACCGCTCGTCCTCAATGACTAGGCGCCCGTGGCAGCGCTGTTGTGTGACAATGTAACAAGAGCCGATGCATCCTCACACCTTCCTCCTGTCTCAAAGCCCTCCCTCTCCTTCCCCCTCTGCAGGGTGTACCGCCTGCTGTCCAATCTGTCCACCAACTCCGTCAGCGGGCCCCTGCAGGTGGGCACAAGCCGCCAGCCCGACCCCCACCGCTCATGCTGTTGGCCGCTGTCAGGCCTTGCTTGGCTGTTGGCTGGTCTGCAGCGCAGGCCGGGCTGCCGGGCTGCCTGTATAGCTGCTTCTGTGATCACGTTGATGCCAAACCCTTTTGGGTACGGCCTTTGTAGCTCTCGCTTGCCACTGCTTCCTTTCCACCCTGCTGCCTATCTGCTTTGCTGCTTAGTCTTTCACGTGCCACCCTGTCGCATGCCCCACTCCCCATGCTACCCACCTTCTTCCAAAACCGCTTGCCC
>JAAMXP010002789.1:0-12272 GCA_019693395.1 Ettlia oleoabundans | reverse complement strand
GGGCAGGTGACGGGGGTCATGTGCCTGCGTGGGTGGTTGTGGGAGTCATGCTGATGCTTGTGCCTTTGGGTGGGTGGGACGTTTAGCTCGTGAGCCATCGAGCAAAGTTTCGTTGTGCGCCTTTCAATTGATTCCGCATCTCAATTGTGCGCCTTAAATTGACTCTGCATCCTGTCGCGAACACTAACAACAGCATTGTTCCCACCCGCCAAACTCTAGCATGCTCGCAGGATACATCCCCCGTTGAATTGTTTCTGCACATCCGTGGGTGCACATTGTGGTTTTTAGGCGGCTCGCAAATCATATAGGCTTCTTTGTGGCGACCATGTGTTTTCTAAGGGAGTTTGCATCGACCCTTCAAGTGAGGCACGTCATGTGTTAGGATACGGGCAGATTGATGTTTTAAGGCATCGCTTTTCATGTTTGTTGCTGTGCAAGATTAGCCTCTGGCAAACAAAAACAGGCGTCGATAATTTGGTTGGTTGACCAAGTCAACGGCAGTTGCGGTTGATTATCCCTTGCATAACATGCACTGGCAAATTGCCTTCCGCTGCTGCTAAGGTTTCACCTTGCATGTCTATTGGGCCCCTTAATCAGGCCGGCAGTCTAGGGGAGCAAAAGATGACTTGATCAATGTGATGCCAGTGATCCAGTGATGCCAGCGAGGGGCGGTTGTCAAAGAATTGCCACCCTCTTGCTTGGAGCTGGCATTCAGCACCCGTGTTTGCGGCATCCGCTTTGACCATCTCAGAAGCCTCCATGCGAAGGTGGGTTTTGCCTCCTCACGAGAATGCTGGCGATGTAGCATTTTTGCCGTTTGGGTTGCTGCTTTGAGACTAATATTATCCTATGCATATCATCATCGTCGTTAAAAAATGACACTATACTTCAGTGCGTCGGTTCCCCTGGCTGCCTATTTTGGCTTTTCACAGAAACAGGCTGGCACATTCAAGCTGTTGCGTCTATGGCTCACTAAAGTTGCCTCACCCTTCATGCAATACAACCGCCACTGCAGATCCTGCCTCTCCTTGCCTGCCATGTGCAAGGCTTTGAAACCGACCTCTTGATGTTGGATGCCGGGTAGGTGTTTGACGCTCCCTTGAGTGGTTATGTGTTTAGTAACACGACTAGTTTGCAGCGTTCGCCACATTTCGCAGTGCATAATCATCTCACAATGCATCCTCATTATGCACAACTTGTCCTTGCAACCTGCAGGGCGCCCGTCTTGCATGAACAACAATAAACCCTAAATACTGCATGCACCCTGCAATGCTGGCTGCAGGTTGCACTACCGTACAATGCAGCCTCCATATGCCCCCACGGATCGTTTCTTGGAGGACTTGCAGGCCTTGAAATCATAACGAGCAGCCAACTGGTTGAACCTGCCTAAAACCATCTGGATGGACGTTCCACCGCAGGTGAGCACTGCATTGAGTACTGATTGATTTTGCCATTACTTGTACAACTTGTGCGCCCATTTTGTAAAGCAGTATATGCAGGCCATTACCGATGAATGGCTCTGTGCACCCTGGTGCTGCAGTAGGGGCACTACAAGCCCGTTTCTTACTCTAACAGCTGCTTTCCACTGGTTGCAGCACTTTGACACCACAGACGGGGCTTGCTATGACCACCTTACAGCACCATTCATATGTACTCGTAACAAGGGCTGGTCCAACGAAGACCCAGTAGTGCAAGCAGGTGGCAGCTTCAATGTGGCAGCTGCCTCTCTTGTGCCATATCTTGCAGATGCACACCTGCACGCTTGGGAGGCCAGCATGCCGCTATGGCGCTCGCACATGCCTGGGGATGCACACACTGGGCCCACCCTTCAGCCTACCAGCTGTGGTTGCACTTGCTCAATATGCTGCTGCGGGACAGTCCCTGGCTGGCAGGTGGAGCTGTGAAATTAACCAAGAGGGCCAGGCGCTATATGCATGCAAGACAACAAGTCTCTATTTGCCCCAATTCTAACAATATAGTCAATTATGATGTATTTGATTCCATGGTCAGCATCTTCTCCTTTTGCTTCCTTTTTTGATTCCCTTTCCTGCCGCGAATTTCCTACCGCAAAGAACTGCAATGCACGGTCAAATGTCTCCAACATTTGGGGAATGTTTGTATGATGGGTATGGTGGTGTAGGAATGACAGCAACAACTTCAACAAACCCTGAAACAACCCTCCTTGATGGCTGTACTCATTATCACACAAAACCAGAGCTGACAAGGCGGCCCGCCACCAAATGCAAACCAGCCAATGTTGAACGCATGCTCCCTCCACAGCATATGGCGCGCTGTAAACTATTACTCCAAAGTCAAAAGAATGACGACCCAAGTTCCGGAGTTACATCTAGAAAACCTGCTAGTATGGTCATATCTCTCTCAGATGTGTGGGCAGGTTTATGCGCATCGGTAGTGGCAGCATGACCGGCAACGGACCGCCGCACCCCATGCTTAAGCACTGTTGCTCGCAACCGGCCACCTTCTGGGACGCAAAGTTCGCTGGTTGGTTGATAGCCAGGGGGCGGGGTAGCCAGTGGCGCCAAGTCGAGGTTCCCCTTGAACTTCTTGACGAGTGCCGTTGTTGCTATCATTAAAGGGCAGGCCCCATGAGCTCAGCTCAGCTGAGGCAATGTACATCAAGTTGTACTGCGCCTCCATGTTGCGCTTCCTTATTTCCTTTTTCGGTGGTTTTGAAAGGTAACCACATTCGCCGCCACAATCCGTGCCGGCACGAACGCCCCTGAGGCTTGCAGATGGACTGTAACCTCATTCGCTTGCGCGACTTGGTGCAACACAATGTTTCTCAAATAACCGCGAATCTGCAAAAGGCCAGCAGTCGTGCTGCTGAGTTGTGCCAGCAGTGCCAGCAGGCGCTCAGGCCACCGCTGCCACGTGCAACCCCGCTGCTGGCGGTGAGTTGATGTGCGGCTGCTTTTTGGTATCGTCTGTTTGCTTGGTGTGACCTGTTGCTGGCTGAGAGCATGCAATGCAGTTGTAAAATCATTTGCAGTGCTAATTTATTGGTTGTATGCTCGCTCGCAGTCCGTGACCGCAAGCTTGGCAGGCACCTGCAGTGACAATGCCGCTGCTGCCCAGCCCCTTTTCGAGCTGGCATTTAACCCGGAAACGGTTAAGGCGCGGCTCAATGCTGTTCCCATATTCGCCGTGGTCAACAGCAAGAACGAGTTTGTGCTGGTTGCGGGGGAGGTGGGTATTTTTACAAGCACAGTTCAGCTATAGCTCTTCATTCCATCTCCATGACATCTACAACAAAGTCACCGACATAACGACCAGGTTTGCCAAGGGTCACTACCAATTCCTGGGGCACCTGCTGGGAAATTTTTTCACCCACCATACTTTAGTGGATGTGCTAAACACCTAAAACGCCAACTACTATCTCCTCCAGGATGAGGCCAAGCAGCTGGGCCTCTTCTTTTTCTCTGAACCGGAGGCCCAGGCCATGCTCAAAACGGTGGGTTATGCTTGGAACATAGGCGGATGGTAGTTGTTTGGTGAACGCGAAAGTTATGCGCTTTGACTTGAGATGCACCCCACCCCGACCAACGACGCACTTGCCCAAACCCCCACACCCATCCCACACATCAAAAATGCGTCCATCTCGTCGCTGCTGTTGTGGTTTTTGCGCTCTGGTTACCTCTGCACTCCCGCATGCGCCAGCCCTAATGCCAGAAGCGATCAATCTGGACCTTGTTGCGCTGCAGATCAAGGAGTCCAACCCAAAATTGGGCAAGCAGGCCCGAGTGGCGACGACATCTATGGATCGAGTATATGAGTTTGCCACAACACCCCGCAGCGAAACAGGCACAGAGGGCGTCATGTTCCGCTTCATGCCGGACCCACGGCATGTGGAGTCGGCGTTACAGGTGTGACTGTTGTTTGGGCAGGGCTGTTAGGCTGGGCAGCAATCTAGTCTTGATACTGCTGCAGTTAGAAAGGCAAGGCATCACTGTTTGTAGATGTTGGTGCCTGTCAGTCAGGGCTGTAGCTAGTTGAGCAGCACTTTTCAGAAAAGCTGAGAAGACTCAACATCTAGCTGCCTTGCAAAACCCTTTTTAACAAGAAGTTATGGACTGTTTGCATTGTTGTGGGTGGTAAAAGCTTGCTGGTAAGCAGTCCTCTTACAATTATCAGTGAGAAAGCAGAGACAGCTGCCGGGACAGTGGCAGCTTGACGGGTTGTTTTGGGGGTGTGAGATCTGCGAGGCCCTGCACCCCACCCCACCCCAAAGCCTACCAGAACTGTACGCCGATTTTAGAATGCACTATTCCGTGCAATGGTGCAGCTGTACCAGCATGCGGGCGTGCCGGCCACGGGCTTCCAGGGCGTGCCACTTTTCCAGGCGGAGGGGCTGACTATTAAGGGGGAGAAGGACCGATACACTCCACTGTTCTTCAGGTTTGGTTGGCGGCTGCAGTGCTACTTTGCACCATGTCGCCATGGTATGCTGCTGATGCAGACTTTGTTGCATTGGCTATAGACTGGGTCAGCCAAGCTCTTGTTTGAAGAAAGCATCAACAGGAAGTGCCGCTGCACTCACTTGGTGCAGCAAAGACGACCTAGATGCAGCACTTGGAGCAGCGTTCAGCAGCAAAGAAGCTGCAGCGCAGGCAGAGACAAGCGCCAAGGCGGAGAGGGCCCGTGGCGAGCTGCAGGCGGCTGAAAACGAGGTGCACGCGATCGTTCTGCAACCGCCGTGTAGTATTGTATTAGCAGTTAGCGGAGACATCTTTACACAAGAACTAGTTGCTCCATTGCCTGAGCAGATGATGCACGGGAATGTTAAAAAGCCGACAGACATACGTATTTGTTTGTTGCAGCTCGCTGGGGCAACGTCGGAACGGGCACGCAAGGCGGCGCAGCGCAAGGCCACCCAAGCCAGGGAGCGGGTGCAGAAGTACGAGCAGCGCTTGGTAGAGGCAGCCAAGAATCAGGTGCGATGATGAGCATTGCAACTGAGTGGTAGTTTTGAGTTGCCGCTCCTGCCCCCCAGCCAGCCACCCCACAGCAAGTGTTAATGCAAGCTTGCGTGATTATTAATGTTGTGTGTTTGCAGAAGTTGCCTCGTGTGGATGTCGGATCATTAGAGGAAGTAATCAGTCGCATGGAGCACGATCAAAAGAACGAGTGGTCTGATGTTGTGTTTGTGCCGCCACGCAGTGTTGCCACACACTGATGGCAGGCTGCCCCCAAAACCGTCAACGTTACTTAGGGCCAAGATGTGCAAGCTACATATACATTTTGTTGCACGAGTGCAGCTGTCATCCAGCTGTATTTCTTTTACCTGCAGCCACAGCTTACACACTCTGCATGCCCATACTTGTGCAACCTGCCTGCTATGCATGTGGCAGTTCAAAATTGTTGAAAGCAGAAGCTGCAACAAAGATCACCAACACGCATGCGTCTTCTAGGAATGTATCACCATGCCAGGGTTGGGTGTGTTGCTGCCGCTCGTGCCTTCTCTGCCAGCCCCGCCTTCACATCTGCTTGCATCGCATCCAAGAAGCAAGAGCGAAACGTGTCCACTGCTTGGCTCATTTCTGTGGCCCGCCATGGTTCCTCACCCTGCAGCAGGATAGACAGTGCCACAGCAGAATCATCTTAAGACGAGTTTATGCATGGAGGGGTATGATGCTGGGTCTGCCTGCCACCAGTCTGCAATGCAAGTCTGCCGACGGTGCAGCAATCATGAGCAGCAGCAAATAGTTGAGTGGCAAGGATTGCAACTTACCTGCACCATTGCCAGATTGCTGCTGTTCAGCTGGTTCAAAAGGCCGCCAACGGTGCAAACAGTGTCGGGGTCAAACTCCCATGCGACTTCAGGATCGATTGGCACACAAACCTTGCCCGTTTTGGGGTGCACACAAAAGGGTGTCTGCAGGAATATCACAAGCACAAATTGCCAGGTATATGGGTAATGTAAGCCTTTCCCGATTGCAGAAGGAGGTGGTAGGGCAGGCATGTTAAAACCGTGATTGTGGCAAGACATGCATTGCCCACATTGCTGATCAATCGCACCTTGAGCAAGTGGTTCATTTTCTTTGACACCTCCATATCCAGCCGTGGATAGCTGTATGCGCAAACAATGTCCTTGATTGCCTTGCGCATTGTCTTCGCCGTGCGAGGCCCCTCCCCAACCTGCTTACGAGCGGCTTCAAGTGCCTGCACAAAAAGGGACCCCAATCCCACTGATTTGGACCAAAACGCGATAGTCTAAATGCATGATCTGATGCAGATGACTCCCAGGTGCAAAGTATACAGTGGCTTTAAGTGCGCCATGCCGATTGGCCTGCACACCTGAGCCTCAGCTTCAACCTCTTCCCGCAGCGCCCTCCACCGCTCCTTGCTGCTGGACACACCCTCCCATCGCCGCTCTACAGCACTCCTTACTGCAATTCAACCCCAAGGGATCCGTATATTACCACCATTGAGTGACCAAGAGGCTAAACCATTCCACTGACAGCATACTGCAGTATTTCTGTATCAATTGCCTGAGATACTGGACTGCAGAAGTGTTGCAAGGCGGCAGCGCCTGAAACTTTCGGATAGGCAACATCAAGATTGAAAGAACGGGAGGAGGGAGGGAGGCTGGAAGATGTATATATTACAGCATACAAAGAACATCTTGCCGTTGAACTGATGTGCAGCGTGCCCCTACAACGCCTATCAAACGTGCTAGCTAAGTTGGAAACTAAACAGCCTTGCTCAGAGGGCTTAAAAGAAAGGGAAGCCCACAAATTGTTTTTAAGCCCTCCTCTGGCTCCTGCCCCTACCCCTGCCGCTGCCCCAGCCCTCGCACCTCCCGTGCCCTCCGCTGCCTTGGCTGCTGCCTGCTCTAGCAGCAGCGTTGGAGGCTGCTTGCAACCTGGCCCTCTTGTCTCTGACTGCCTGTCTCTCATGCAGCTGGTTTATTGGCTGGTGCAGGGCTTTCCGCCCTGCCTCAAGGCAGGAAGCACAAATTGGCATCACTGCATGTCTACCAGCACCTTTCTGCAATGGCAGCCTTACCCACATTCTGCCATGCTGTTGAGATGAGAGGCATTATATAGCCCCAAACCCTAGGTCGCTGTTTGAAGGTCGTACTCATTGAAACTTTGTACTTGCTCAAAGTCGAGCATGCCATTGTGCACAACGTAAATTCAAATCATGCATGCGGCTGGCATGGCAGGATGCTGCTTGCAAAGCTGCCAAATCAGCACAAATGAGGGCCTGAAACTATATTTAGTCCCTTTGCGCGTTTTCAAATGCACCAAAACAACGCGGGAGGGCCATCCATACACGGATAGGCCCCTCTGCTGGGCGTGCTGAGCCCACTTCTCACCCCATTTTCAATCTACCAAGTACTCCCTTCTTTGTCGAGAAAGAGAGGAGGGAGGGTTGCCAAACCAAAAGTTCCAGGCGCTGACGCCTAACTGTGCTTTAAGATATTTTACAACTACTCGAGCGCAGATTGAGCCAGTCTTTAATCCGTTGCATACTTTTCAGGTGCTCGAGTGCTGCTCAACAAAGGTGGGCAGCGAAGTCAGCGGAAGTACGTAAGTTGATGTTGGCAGGGAAGGCTATCAACGCTGCTTCGCGAGCGTGCTTACTGCCCAAAGCAGGAGGCCCTAGGCATTCAGTTTTGAAGGCAACAGTGTCCTCGCCCAATGCAGCAGGCCGAACACCGTGTGTTGAGAGTGGTAAATCGGTCAAATTGAATGTCCGTGACCGTGCTTTTAGGCTAATGTGCTGCACACAGATGCAACCCTGAGCATTGGTTGCGCTCAGGTCAGGGTGTGTGCATACTACTTTGAAGCATACCACACACCGCAGAGAAGGCCAGAGTGCACTGCTGCATCAATCAAGCCGTATCAGATGGCTTTCAAGGTTTTGGGTCGGCGCAGACCCCCCACCCACCCGTTACCATCTGATATGGTTAACACCACAACACAACAGGTCAATGCCTGCCACCACTGCAGCCCGGCCACATCGCAACTCACTCGCATCATTTGGAAGATATGCCAGCACTGCCTTGCACTGCTGGTCATCCTCAAGCAGCCGCTGATTGGGCAAAATACGCTGCATGGAACAGAGAGCATTGGCCCGTAAAACATACCCACGGCAGGTCCATGGCAAAAACAGACAGCAAACATTTGGATGGAGTAGGATGAAAAGCAAAATTCAGTTCTGGCAGCAATCCGCACCTCCTCAAAAGCGTCCTCCAGCAGAGCATAGGCTCGCATCACTGAGGGGTGGTCATCTAGTGCTAGCGCCAGCTTGGCCACTCCCCGTTCCTGCCCCTTGTACACCGCAAAATAGCTGGCAATGGCGGAACGCTGTTCATCTGTTAGCTTGCGCGCTCTGCATTGAAAGCAGCAACATCAAGAAAGCCAACAAAAACCTGGTGCATGTGCTCTGATGCCAGGCAAGTCATACCAGGGTGCCCATCGAAGTGCCGTGGGCCCCTGCAAAACTCCTGCTTGTCCGTGATGCAAGAAAAACGCAGCCACAGTGTGCTCCTGTTGAGTTGGCAAAAAATAGTCAGGAAATTGGGCCACAGTTGCGCACCTCTCATCGCAGACCCAGCAGTGCACACCACGCCGGCCAGAATAAACAAACAGCATATGCTGAAAGCCAAAGTCCTGACGCAGGCCAACATCCAAAATCTGCAATACTGCGGGAAGGGGCTTGTGTTAAGCGTAGGACAGCATAGCACAAAAATGTTCAGCAACTGGGGCTGGATGAAGCTTCTCGATGTCCCCTGCAAGACATGAAAAGCCCTCGCTGCACCCCGCGCTGAACACGCACAGCGGCCTAAGCCGCAAACCCACTTTCCTACGGACTCCCACAATTATATCCCTGCATGTGTGCGTACCTTGATGGCAGCCGCCATGAGGGGCCAGCACTTGCTGCAGATGTGGCCCTCCTTGCCGCAGGTTCGGACATCATCGTAATCCGTCAGATCAATATCAAACACCAGCTCTCGCTCCACAGGTGAAAACCCCTGGCCAGAACCTGGCACATAGCATAAAATGGCAGCAACTCAACACTGCACCTTACTTTGCACATCAATGTCCTTCTGGGTGGGAGCCACAGCTTCACCAGGCTTTGGCCAAACACATTCCCTGGCGTGTTCACAAGCCTTTCTGCTGTGGGTTGTACAGTTTCAACAAGAAATTTTGAGTCACCACCACCACCACCACCACCACCACACACACAGACACACATGGAATGGGCGTAAATTGGCAACGCCCATTGCTGTGTGACAGTCAAGCATACCCACCCAGGTAAGCAGATCGCCGCTGTGGCTCAACATTGTATACAGGCCCTAGATCAATTTTAGATGGGCATCGGTCCTTCAATGCTGCTGCCAAATCAACTCCATCCTGCAACACAATGTGCCAGGGATGTCAATCAAATGAATAAGAACATACAGCAGTTGCGGGGCAGCACCTTGCGGCACGCGTGCGAGAAGTGTGTACATTTCTGGCTGCGCAAGCAACGTGGCAACCAAGAATATGCGATTCTGACACTGCAAACAACATGGTTGCTACGCACCTTAAATGATTGATACCGCACAAAAATGTCGCCATCAAGCGTAAAGCAGAACTCGCGTCGCGGAAAGTATGAAGCGTCGTGTCGTGGGTGTTTACCGTCTGCGTGTGGGGAGCAGGCGGGAGTAGAATTAAGATTGCCGGTTGTAAGCATACCAACGCAGCAATGAGGAAGCAGTGGTCAGGCTGCACGGCTGTGGAACTGATGGAGGCATCAAACAAGTGTCGCAACATAGCTTGCGTGACGATGCAGCCTCAGCAACAGCGTACCATTTCCGTACGCCAACCACCTGTACAGTTCCTGGTGGGGGAACAGGCGAGCTGCAGCAGGAGGGTCAATGGAGCGGTACGCAACCACCGTGAGGCCTGCAGTTCCGCAAGCTGGAGTGGCAACCGCAGCAGCCCAGGGACTCACAGTAATACAGCTTCATCATGTCCTGAACGCCGACATTCGTGAAGTCCGTTCCAGCAGGAACTGCTGCAGATGGAAGGAGGGTGCAAACCGTAACGAGGGAACTGGGACGCCGGCAAAATTGCAGTTGAGCTTTCGCACCTGGCTGCTCCGTCGCCATATTGGCCCCAACTGGACGAGATCGCCAGTGTTAATTTGCGACAAAAACTATAGGCAGCGGCCGGCAGTTCAAAAACGGGCGGCACTTCGTGGAGTGTGTCGGCTCAAGAAAAGCGCGGAAACGATCGGCCCATCAATAGTTGTTGATGCATTGAGTTCTCAGCCAAAAATCACCAGTAGGTCCAGGTGTGCGTCCAGGTGGCATTCCTCACAACTACAATCTGCAATTAGGCGCTAAAGCCACGGTCTTGCACGAGGGGAACTCCTTTCGCCGGGTGGTGCCTCTCTCTCTTGGTTGAACAGCCGTTAGTGAAGGTGGGGTCACTGTTCCGCACAAGGTGCGATGATTCTCCGGCCCGAAGGCCAGAAAGCAACCATCTGGGCGAGAAGTCAATAGTTTCGGGGTGCTATGATCTTGCGTTTGCGCTGAAGGCCACAACAGGGCCAACACTTTCCACCCCCGCTCGCCCCTACCGCTGCCGCACCCGAAAACTTTGGACTTCATACTGAGCTGGATGTCGGGACTGCTGCCCCATGCCGGTCGATTATTTCTCATTCTGACCTTGCAACTTTACAATCAAGGCATTGCCGCAGTGTTAAGCCATCATGCCTCCCCCAAACCCCTCGAGCCCTACTGCCCTGGTGCAGTCGCCCCCATTTTGCCCCGTCATTGATCATCGAGCCCACCGTTCCTGATTCATCGAGCTTTCTGCCTGCGCTCAACGATAATAGGCGGTTTGGTGGATGGGGTGAAGCAAAGACACTGGGCGAGGCCCTTGGCCATGCCCTTGACGATTGCAGTCTGCGGCTTGTGCTTGGCAAGCAGTGGAGGTGCAGACTAGCAAGGTACAGATCACAGTGCTGCCTCCCAAAGGGCCAACCATCTGTAACAGAGTGTGGTTGCTTGCTGGCTCCCCTGAGTTCCTCCAAATGCAGCCGAGATCATAAAGAAATTCTCTTAAGTAGGAGTCATGTACAATTGTGCATCAGTTGGTGGTTTTGCTTATGATATCAGAGTATTTCCAACTGAAGGCCGCCAGACAGTGTGCAATTTTGCCTGATTTGGGCGGCAAACACCTTCACAACAATAAACATATGCATCCAGCCTAGGACATACGTGGTGATTGGGCAAATCATCGGCCAGTTTGGGATGCATGCCCCGCTCCTTGCATTCTCAACAAGTCTCAATTCTCAACCTTGCATTCTTCTTGCATTCCTGAGTCATGTTGTTTCGCAGCACCTGTTGAAGGGGCAATTCTCATGTTTCCCAAATACAGAGTAAAGTTCAGCTTGCGTTGACTTATATTTTTCGCGCATTCCTTGTGTGAGTATTGTTACAGCGGAAGCAGCGGGTGCTGCTCCTGCCAAGTCATGAGCAGCCCACAAATAGGTTCTTGCGAAAGGGACATAAGTCAATAGTAGCGCCCTCATTCACAATTGGCTAATTTGTGCCCTGCAGCTCCTTTTATAGCAAGTCTGGGGCGATTTTGAGGCTTTTAATAAAGGTAAGGCAGCCCAAAGTGGGGATCATTTGCATGTCCTTTCGACACGGTCTGCTGGCCAGGCGGTTAACTGGGCACGAATCATGATAGGTCCCAAAGGGCCTGGTTTGCCATAGGCCATATGCCGACATGGCAAAGCCTGCTCAAAGACAAACGTCTCTTGATATTTTAGAGGAAGGCATGTCTCACCTTTTATAGCGCGCTTAACTGCTTACCAGGATGATGGCCAGTCTCTATTATTGATCGAGGCAGAGAATCGACTTGGGGAGCTGCTGACTGGACTGCTTTGCTGGTTCCCATGTTCCCTAGTTCCATGGTGATTGGGAGCAGTTGTGAAACATTGCTGCAAGCCTCGCCAACCCTGGATGTTGATGATCAACTTGAAACGCTGTATTTATATGTTAAGCATGCAAGGCACGATGGCGCCGCAGTAACCGATTGATTGGCTCTGGTTAAGGATATGCAAGCAGCCATTCATAGCAAGTGAACCGCCCTTAGTCAAGGGTAAGTATGCCATGTACATGCCCAGGTTGACTTTTGACATGTAAGGTGAGATGAGTGGACAGGATTCAAGGCAGGGTATAGACAAGCGTACGTGCCATTGCCAATAGCTGCAACGACTGGGCCCCCGGGGGGCGCGGGGGGAGG
>JAAMXP010002788.1:0-15839 GCA_019693395.1 Ettlia oleoabundans | reverse complement strand
CTTCAATCCCATTCTGCTCCTGGCACCTCCTTTTCCCTGGGTCTGCCTTCCCGCAGTACCCCCATCATCATGCATATGGGACTGGTGGCACACCAGCACGCCAAGTGGCAGCCGCCGCCGGGCAAGTGGTCGTGCATACCCGAATCGGTTGGCCTGTCATCCAGCGGTGAGCACACCTGTGGCCTATCCGCCTGGCTGGCTGGCTGGCTGGCTGGCTGGCTGATGGCCATCTGCGTACATAACATTGTCCTGCGGTGTACTGTGAGGGTCGCAACTTGCCAGGCTTGCTTGGTGTGATCACACGTGTCATGGGTGGTAGGGCAGTCCAGCGCTCAAGCATGGCAGCGCGCAGCAAGGTCCCCACCCCGCCACATCCACACATCTCGGCTTGGCCCGCCCCTTTGCTTTGCACTGCAGATTTCACCTGCTTGCTGTTTAATGACAACTCTAGAGCTGTCCCCTTCCTGGCTGGTGGATCATTGCACGCTTCACTGTGTTAAGAGCGTCGGTGCTTGCTGTTCCTCTGGCTTCAGGCTCCGCGGCGCAGGTGCCCTTCCAACGATTTGTGATGCGTGCTGAGGACCACTCCCCGGTGTTTGTGGACCCAACGCTGTTTGCACTGGCGCTGCGCCTACCGCTTCAGGACTGCCTGGAGCGGGGCATCAGGTGGGAGGGGTGGAGCCAGCAGGGGGACGTCGGTGGATGCTGGCGGCAGGGGAGCAAAGGCAGGGCAAGCGGACGCAAGTCACCTTGTGTGCATCATGTCTGCTATCCTGTGTTGTTGATCAGGGAAGGGCTATGCTGAGCAGTCTGTGCATTGCCACCGCTGGACAGCACAGCGTTCCCTCGGCGTGGCCTTGTAGAGGGGAGTGTGCTGGCAGTCCCTGCTCTACCAAGACTTTACCTGCATACACACGCCCCCCTGAATGCTGTGCATGGTTTTTATCACTAGCAGGGGCGTGGAGTTTGTGCTGAAGACGTCTGACGGCAAGTGGCGGTCATGGCAGCAGGGTCATGGCCATGGATCAAACTTCTATTCAGAGCTGCTGCTGCCCATGCCCTGACCAAGCTTGGCCTGTGCCGCTACCCTCTCTGCCCCTACCCTGCCTGGCCACTGTCTGCGGCGAAGCTGCCAGAAGCACTCTTAGTGCCTGCCATGCATGCCTCGAGGGGCAATGGCCGATTGGCGGGCTGGCAAGAGCCAGGAGGCAGTAGGATTCATTTAGGATAGTCCCCTGCTGCTCGGCACGCAGCCCCTTCTGTCCATTGTACAGTGCACCAACCTACTAGCAATACTATGCAGCGCAGTACAAGAGCTTGGACCTCGCTACTTAGCCATTATTTCTTCAGTTTGGTTGTTGCGTTCCTTTTCACAGTCCAGGAGTTTCTCGCTATGCTTTCAATGCCTCTGCACCTCCCCCGTCCTATCTTCACACAATGAACCGAACGAACATGGTTATTTGTGTGTTTGTGCCTGTCGTACTGGCTATGCTTGCCGCTGCCTTCTCAATAATCTGGTTACCGGCTGCCACAATTTCGTGCGCGACAATCAATCACGCCATACTTGCCCAGCACTAAATCAACATCACTTCAACAATCAGCCAACATCCCATTTGCTGCATTGGGCAGCTGGGTACTGTGTAGTCCCTGTTGTGATGTTTGTGTTCATGCATAACTGCTCTTGTGTCCTGCGTCCTTGTTCGTCTGTTTTTGTCCTGCGTCCTTGTTTGTCTCTTTTTTTCTGTTTGGCTGTCGTTCTTGTGGTCGCATCATGCTCAATGGCAAATGGCTGCCCTGTCTTCTGCGCCTTTAATATGACTGGCAGTAAATACAGAAGCTTCCTGGAAACTGATATAGCTTGCGTTTTAATCCAGACTCAGGATATTAAGATCCAGGAATGTGATCTCATACTCAGGGCAAGCCGTCACGCATTTGCTCGTCGCTCTGCTAGCCATCCTGCCAGAGAAAGCTCGTTCCTAGCAAGCGTTTGCCCACCACCCGGTGCAGTACCGTCGCCGGCTTGTGCGGGGCCATCGCCACCACTGCTGCCATGTTCAGCGCTGCTGCTGCTATCAATGCCGCTGCCTGCCAGAGTCGGGGGCCCCACGCGCTGCAAGGCATCCACGAGACGGAGGCACAGCGGGCAACTATACTGTGGATCCGCCAGGCAGTGGGAGCGCAGGCAGTAGTAGCAGAAGCGGTGGCCGCATGGTACCGCCGCATACGGCTCCAAAATCTCCGCTGCATTGCAGATGCCGCAGGGCTGCTGCTGCCCTGAATGCTCAAGCTGCTGCTGCTGCTGCTGGCCGCTGCCGCCAGGGCCTGCCAGCATGGGCAGTCGCGGTAAATAGCTGCGAAGCGTGTGCTTGATTGCCTTCACGTTCAGTAGAGGTAGCAGAAAGAGCAGGAGCTCGCTGCAAAGAAGGCAGGAAGAGAGAACAGCAGGGCATTCTTCACCCTTCAGCCTGCTGATGGTGGTTTTAAGCTGCTCAGCCACAGGGGCAAGGGGAGGACCTGCTGCGAGCTGGCCTGGCGGGCGTCACCCAGTCCCATGTATCAGACTTTCCGGGGCGCTATCCTTGCTCTTGCGACCAGCATCCACCCGGGTATGCTAGTATCCAAACTGCTGGAATCTGAACCTCACAAGCTGCCCAGCTTTTCACAATTCCCGCCTCTCCCAAACACTGGCAACCAGACCCCAAGCGCCATCCCCCCCGCCCCGCCACTCACCTGAGCTCGCTCCACACCAGCTGCCTGTTGAGGTACTCAAAGCTGATCGCGCGCGCAGCAGAGGGTTGCTGGTACACCAGCCGTGCACGCAGCAACCGCTCCAGCACGCTCCTGCTTGCAGTACAGCAGCAGTGCAGTCTATGGGCTGCTAAAGCATTCAAGGCAGGCAGCAAATAGAAACATAGGCCACAACCAATTCACGATGCAAATGCTGCACTAAAAACATGACAAGTGTTAGCATGCATGGGCCAGGTAGGTTGGCAGTGTTGCGGCCCGCATCCTACCTGTACCGCCCCGTGCGCAGGAAGTCCAAGATGTTTAGCAGTGACAGTAGGCGGTAGCCAGACTCCACTCGCCGCATCAGCTCCCAACCGCGCTGCCGCCAGCCGCTGCCGGAAGCATCGCCCCAATGGCTGGTGGCTGCATGGTGCGTCATGCGGGCCCAACCATACCGCAGCACTACAGCTCCCAGGCAATACAGGCTGCGCTGCACTGTGCTCAGCCCTGGACCCTCCACACCGCTGTGCCCGCCCGAGAGGCAAACAGGCTGCTGTCCTACAGTCACACCGCCGCTAATGCTACCAATACCGCTATTGCTGCTGCTGCTGCTAAATCTGGTGCTATGGGTACCTGCACCCGCTGCGCTGCTGCTATTGCTGCCAGGTAGCTGTACTGCCGCTTCATTGCGGTATCGCAGGTTCATCAGAGACATGCCCGGCAGCGGCCGCCCCTCCCAAATGGAGAAGCGGAATATCTGCATATGCAGGTTGTTGTGATATGCACACAGGCTACATCACAGGCAGCGCAGTCAGCGTGAGGAGATGGGTGCAGGCATAACGCCTGCCCCAAACCCACTGCCGGCATTGGGCTAGCCAGCTTTTTGCATAGCATCACATGCTCGATTCCCTGCAAAAACCACCCAGAGAGAAACACTGCGTGCAGCACACTGCGTGCAGCACCCACCAAGAAGTCCAGTAGCAGGGTGAGCTCAGGTTGCAGGCGTGCAACGGCAGCGGGGCGAAAGAGTGCAAAGGCACGCAGGAACTGCTCGCGCAGCATGCCGCTAAGTTCATCATCGAGGCGTGCCGCATCCAATTGACTGGATCGCATGATATTCACATCACGCCGCAGTTTTAAACGCCTGCGGTGGGCAAGCACAGGGCAGTGCGGGTTGGCGGCGAGCGATGTTGAGCGGGGGCGGCTGCGGCAGGCAAAGCCGACAAAACCCAGCGCCTCCTTGCGGCCCACCTGCTCAGCTCTGCTATCTGAGGAAGACTGCGGGCCCAGTGAACCTGCCATTCCTCAGCTGGCGGGGTGCTGGGCCCCGCTGGCGAGGGTGGCGCAGTCGGGGCAGCAGTGCCAATACTCTGTGCCTGATTAGCAGCGCTCGGAGCGCTTTGCGACATCGCGCCACGTGCCTGCAAGACTCCCGCGCCCAAGACCTTGTCAGAGCAGGTATGGTGCTCCGGAAACAAACATAGGGCTGCGTTTGGATAGCGACGATGAAGGGATACACGAGCGCAGACAAGTCTTGCTCAGCTGGAGGCGCCGCCATGCAGGCACAGCTGCATGCGGCTCGCATGGCACCACGGGTTGATGACGCCAAGAGTTGACACAGTTGATGATGAGTCAAGAACAACTGGTCTAGAATGCTGAACAAGAGGATCGATAAAAGAAGCGGTAGAACATGTTAAACAAGTCGGGTCAACTGTAGGTGTTGCGGCGCCTGATGCATTGCTCCACATCAGGCGAGGGCGCTCAGTCTACGAAGCCCCCGCATCGCCGCACTGCTCGCCCTGACACGTGTTCAGCTTGCCGCAGGCGTAGCAGGCACTCAGGTCCAACTCATGTCCCGTCAGTTTCTTCAACTCACTGCTGAGCCTGCTATGCAGGTCGTGGCCATCGCGGTGGTACACCCACCTGCCTGCACAAGAGCAGGGAAAAGGACCTGGGTTCAACGTGTGCCTGGCTAAAGTTATGGACAAATATGCTTGGGCTCGGTGTTTATAAACTGAATGCAGAGTGAATGGTATTACCGCGCCGGCATGGCAGGTGTATCGCTGCGAATGCAGCTGCCTGGCTCCACAGCAGCAAACACAGTAAGGTTGCCCACCCTTTCAGTGCAGTCAACTGACGAACAGACCAGTGCGCCCACCTGGCGTCCAGTCGTAGCGCACTGGCCCGCTGACCGGGGACGACATCCATATCTGTCGGTTGGGCGTCTGCTTGTTCACCACATACGTGCCGAGCTCGCCCAGCCGCACAGTCAGCACCCCTTGCTGCAGCCGGGTGGGGCTACCATACATGGTTGGCGCTGTTCAACAGCAGACAAGGCTGACCACTTGTAAGCCCTCGCATTCCCAGCATGACACTGTGAGCAGCACCATAATTGGCGTTGCCGCCACCAATCCCCATTCTTTCATCCTCACTCACACTGTACTCTACATCGGCATCCAGCAGGTCCAAATCCTCAACAAAGTACTGCACAACATCAGTCGCGTGGCTGTGACACACACACACTGTGCACTCAACTTTGGTGGTCGGTGTGCAATGCCCACTTACGCAGTGCAAACATGCAACAGGCGCCCCAGCCCTGCGCACCTCCAGCCGCTCTTGAAGGTCGTCCAGTGTCTGATCTGCAATTTTGTGATAGTAGCCCTCTGGCATTGCTGTTACCGCACTGCACAAACGTACAAGCAGCACAAAGCTTAACTTCATTGGCCAGGTAAAGCAGGTAAGCGGGGTGGCACAGCAAAGCAGCAGAGCCACCGCCCACCTCGCCGACCGCAGGTCTTCACTAAAGTGCCGGTGCTGCTGAGTAGATCCTAACTGAGGAATGGTGCATGCCTCCTGCGCGTGCCAGTACTTGGTTATGCAAGCCTAGTGATAAAGGGGATTTTCATACGGTCGCAATTTCTACCCCACCGTGACGCACCTGCCTCCAAGCATCATTGTGTAACATGTGAAATATTCCTGATCGTCGGAAAGCTTGCCGACCAGCCTCAGAAGCGCTGTTGCTGGTGGTGCCGCGGCAAGCCAAAGCTTGGAGGGCAGCCCGTAGCTGCATAAGACCCCGGAACCCCCGCATGACCAATGCGGATAAATGAGACAGGATTAATACATAGTCTTGCAGGAATTAGGAATGCCTGTGCTGACCTGGCGTGTCCGACCCGAGTCCGACCCGCCCCGGCTGTCTCGGTTGAAGCAAAAGCATGCGCGTCCTGCAATTCAGCTGCTCTACATCCGCTCAAACTCCAGCTTCGCCAGGACACTGCCATACTGGTCAACGCTGCCTTTTGTGCTCAGCTTACACGGAAACAAAAGGAAAAGGCGCAGCAACTTCAGAACGTACACTGCGGCAGCGCCACTGCATGGCGCGTATGGACGGCTCGGAGGCTGCAGTAGCGGTTGCGACCGCCGCCGACAAGGAGAACATGCACCGGCAAGCTGAGGCGCTGAGGGAGCAAGTTTTTCGTCGGATTCTGTCCAGTGACGTCCTGAGCTCTATGAAGGTGTGCTGCAAAGGTTGACAGGCGTTTGCATGAGCCAACTGCAATGCTGAGATTGGATCTGCGCCGCCAGTTGAACAGTCGATGCTCCACCACATGCCACAACTCCACGCTGCCGCAGGCACACCTGCGGGCCCGCATATATGCTGAACTGAAATGCTGCAGCAGTAACAGTGGCAGCAATGACAGGGTAGCAATGGGCTTACAGCCACTGCAGGCACAGCCGCGCAGCCCAACGCTGCACCAACACGTGCTCAACTGCCTACTCGGAGAGTATCTGCTGTCTCAGCAGTACCGCTACACTCTCTCAGTGTTCCTGGCTGAAAGTGGCAGGGACACGCTACCCCAGCTGTGCCACACCGACATCCTCCGCCTGGCGGGCGTGCTGCCAGAGTCCAAGGTGCATGCGATGCTGATCAGTGTTTGCAGTAGAGGTGGCACCAGTGACACCAACAGCACAAGCGGCGATGCACTGGCGGGCAGTGTCAGCGGCAGCGGCAGGCCACATGCCAGCCTGGCAGAGGCCATGGTGGCAGTGCTGGGGCGCCTGGGTGGCCATATCAGCACCAGCAGCGCTGGCAGCCAGACCAGCGGCAATGGAGACGGCTGGGACAGCAGTGGCGGCCGGTCAGCTGCCATCACGTCTCAGCAACTGGTGCAGCGGCTGCAGCAAATCGAGCAGGAATACCAGCAAAAGCGTGGCAATATGGAGCAGGCAGCAGCCCAGTCCCTGGAAGAGCGCATGGCTGCCTACCAGCAGGAGTGTGATGCCCGTTACTCTAAGCAGCTGCAAGAGCAGTTGGCGGCAATGCGGGATGCGGAGGTGGGTGCTGCGCGTGAGCAGGAGGCAGCGCAGTGCCGCCAGCAGCTGGAGGCGGAGAGGGCGGCGCTGCATCAGGCGCACCAGGAGCGGCTGGCCCAGCTGAACAAGCAGGTGTGCAGTGTGAGTTGGGGTGCCAAGGGCAGGCGTGGTATTGGCACGGTAGGGTGCTGTGCGAACCATATCGTTCAGCAAGTAAATCACAGCAGGGTCGCGCTATTGCGGGGCCCTGCACTATGACTTGCAGTTGTTGGTAAGCTCCTGTGTAGCTTTGCGTCAACACTTGCTCATGTCATGCAGGAGGAGGAGCTGCTGGAGCGGCGGCGGCGGGCGGCAGCAGAGCAGGACCTGGCTGCAGAGGAGCATCTGCGCCGCATTAGGGCTGATGAGGAGCAGCAGGCTGCCTGGCGGGCGCAGAGCGAGGCCAAGCTGATGACTGCCCGGGTGGCAGCGCAGCAGGCGCAGCAGCAGGCGGAGGCAGCTGAGCAACGAGCTGAAACGCAGCGGCTTGAGGGGGAGCAGCGCTTGCAGGCGCGGCTGGCAGAGGTGCAGGCCAGGGAGGCTGAGGCGCTCAAGGCGCAGGCTGCAGCCGAGGTTGATCTGGCGCGTGTGGCGGGGCTGCAGCGCCAGTTGGCGGCGGCACTGGAGGAGCAAGGAGGCCTCAGGCAGCAGCTGGCGACGGCCAAGTCGATGCACCAGGCGGAGCAAGCTGAACTGAGGCTGGAAGCTGAGGGGCTGAGGCGGGACAAGGAACGGTTGGAGGCTGCAGCTGCGGCAAGTGGTGCCGCACCGGGCCTGCCACCTGGCGACGCCGCCAGGCTGCACCTGGCGGTGCAGCGCCTGATGCAGCGTGTAGAGCAGCTTCAGGACGAGGTGGCGGCCTGCCGGCAGCGAGAGCGGGTGTGGCGGGCCAGCGCTGCAGCTGCTGACAAGCTTGTGGACAAGGTGGGAACAAGGAGAAAGCCATGCGCCCCTTGTGGGCCACATGTGCAATATTTATGTTCTTGCCTTTGGATTGTGGGACACAGGGTTTCCAAGCAGCCAGGTCCTCATCAGGTCGTTTTGCTTGTCTCGCAAGGCTGTGTACTAATTCAACGGCACCATGTTTCACGCATCTCCATGGTGCCTTGTACAATTGTAGGGTGGCAAGGCCCAGGATCGAGCGCTGCAGCACGGCGAGGAGTTGCGCCTGGCTCTGGCTGCTGCCGCTCGTGAGGTGGCAGACCTGCAGCAGCAGGCCTCCCTGGCCGCCACCGGTGCAGAGGGCCCGCTGGCAGCTGCGCTTCAGGCGGCCAGCAGGGATGCGCAGCGGTGGCGGGAGGGGGCTGAGGCCCGGGTGGAAGCAGCCAAGAGGGAGGAGGAGGGGCTACAGATGGAGGCCGCTCAGCTGAGGCAACGGGCTCTGGCCAATCGCACAGCGGTAGCACAGGGCTTGCAGCAAGTGCTTGCAGCTCACGTGCAAGGCAGCCGGCAGGAGCAGGAGGAGGAGGGGCTAGAATTTGGGGACAGTGGCAGCCCAGATGACAGGCCACCTTCAGTGCAGCATGCTGCCGAGGCTGCCGGTGGGGCAACAACAGCAGCAGAGCCCTTCACAGGCGTTGTCCCTGCTGTACGGCGTGCTGCTGCAGCATCGGACTTCCACCAGCTGGCAGCGCAGGTGTCAAAGGAGCGGACAGGTCGGGGCAGCGACCCACAGCTGCCAAATCCCATCCTGCCATGGATGGCACAGCAGGAAGCATACCAGCATATGCCGCTGGGCACCCAGCCCCCCTCAGGGGTGGCTGCCAGCAATGGCTTGGATGGTGCCCAGCAAGACCAGGACTCGGACGCAAACAGTGCACCAAAGTGGCACAACCGTACTGCCTCTGATATCCTTGCGGCGTACCGCGCACGTCAGCAGCGTGCAGCCACCGGTGGTGGCGGCAACCCGGGCGGGGTGCCTGGCACCAACATGAGCCGTGAAGCATCTGTCAGCGAGCCAGAAGCAGCAGGCCAGGGCTCGCCAGAAGCCAAGGTGGGGGTGGGGGTGCCAGCTGGAGAGCAGCCAGGTGCAACAGGAAAGCCCACTACAGCTGGGAATGCGGGTGGGGGAATAAGCATGGATGCTGATGGGTATTACGTGTCCGATTTCACCAGTGATGACAGCAACAGGTTCTGACAGCTGGCGATACGGCGGCAAAAGCCCAGGCGCCTAGGCCGTTGTGAGCAGATCTTGCCACTGATTCCTATGAAAGGGACAAACAGGTGTCAGTACTGATATCTTTAGCTGCTCACTGCAACGAAGTTCAGCAATACACTCAATACACCATTGTGTAAGTCGTATCAAGGAGGGAGGCTAGCCTAGCCCCTCGGCAAGCGGTGCGGTATCGCAAGCCGCGCAACTGAAGGAATGAAATATGTGGGGGAAGAACGAAAACTAAGCAAACACTTAGCAGGGAAAACCGATAAGTACATCACACAAGGAAGGCAGTTCCTAGCACTCAAGTACAAGAGGGCAGTACGGATCAGCCAACGCGGCTCTTTCTCCCTGCTGAGATCTGGTTGCTGATAATACTGCGATTATGTAGGCCAACATTCGTACATGGTGCTGCTGCCGGTGTTTTTCATGCGGCTTTACTCATTCAACCAGGGCTGCAGCCGCAGCACGTCGTCAATACCATCCGCATCTGCTGCTAGGGTGGGCGGCAGCGCAGCGCCCAGGGTGCTCTTGGGGGCTGCTGCCTGTGGCGATGCGTGCACCGAGAAAGGGGCGGCGGCACCTGCGTTGCCTGGTGCCAGCGACCTGCTGATGTGGCCGTGAATGCCGTTGAGCAGTTCGTCTGCCTCTGAGGACGACTCAATGCTGCTGGCATCGCTGGGAGAGAAGCTGCCCCCCACAAACCCTGCCGCTGCAGCCGTGACTGCAGCTGGGGCGGCGACTGCACTTGCAGGTTGCGGCGCCATAGCCGGCGGCTGGGGGGCCATAGCAGGAGGGTCGGCCAGGGCTCCTACGGGGTGGCGGGCAGGGCTGCTGAAACTGCTCGCGGCTGTGGTGCCTTGCACACTCCAGTCCACACCCAAGCCTGCAGTGCGGAAGAAGGCGGGGAGTGCAAGGCGGGGAATTCAGAGCGGGGAGACGGGGAGTTCAAGGCGGGGAGTTCAAGCCAGGTCCCGAAGCAGGAGCAAGCATAGCATGCCGCCTACCTTGCAGGGCTGGCAGGTTGAGGCCAAACAGCGGCACAAAGCCGGCAATGGGGGCCCCCGGCTGCAGCCGCTGTGCCTGCTGCGCCCGCTGCGCCTGCAAAGCCGCGCTCGTTGAAGGCGGCAGCAGTGTTGGCGCTGGTTGCTGAGGGAAGGTGGTGTGCGACCGGGAGTTGGTGTGGATGGCGCCAGCAGCCCCGGTGCTACCTCCCTTCACAAGCGCCAGCGCTGAGTGCAGGGGGGATGCTGCGGGCACCTGCGGCTGGAAAGGCTGCTGCTGCTGCATGGTGGCTTGCAACAAGTAGCTGGCCCCAGCAACAGGGCCGGATTTCAAGCCATCACTGCTGCCTGCCGCTGGCTGCAGAGCCGCCACAGCAGTGGATGGCGCCGCGAGCGGGATGTGGTGCAGCAGGGTGGCAGGAGGGGCTGACCAGGGGGTGGTGGTGCGGGGGGCCATGCCTAACGAGGGGGCAGGCACTGCTGGGTCTGAGGTGCGCTGCAGCTGGGCAGCAGGCGGTGGAGGCAGCGAGCCGGCGATGTGAGCGGGGCGGGTGATGGCAGGTGCCTGCTGCACGGCTGGCGCCACCCCCTGTCGCTGATGCTCCAGCTGATGCCGCTCTTGCTGTGGCTGCGCCGGTGATGGCTTCTCAGGCTGGGGCTGCTGATGCACTGCGGAGGCACGGGCTGCAGCAACCCCGGCCCAGGGCGCAGGCCGGCTGACTGGTGGCGCGCCCGGGACCAGCGCTGGAGCTGCGGTGGGCAGCTGCCGCGGCCGTGGCTGGCCAGCCACCGCTGCAGCGTGAGGCCCTACCCCTGCAGCTGCTGCTGCTGATTGAGCAGCTGGCGCCGCCGCTGAAGGCTTAGCCTGTAGATGGTGCTGGCCGGAGGGTGCACCAGACGCGCCAGTTGCCAGCTTGGCTGGGCCGGCCGCCTGGCTGCGTGTCGCTGCAACTACGTGCGGCGCTGTGCGCGGGGCAGGGCTGGTTGGGTGGCTGGCGCCCACCTTCCCCGTCTTGCCAGCAGCCGGTGGAGTGCTCTTCAGCCCCACAGCAAGCACATGCCGCACCGGGCTGGCTGCGGCTGGATGCGCGCTGTTAGGGGCACTCAACACCTTGGCGGCAGGCGCCGCCACCACAGCTGCCTTGGCTGCAGGCTTCGCGGCTGTTGGTGCCGCTGCCTGCTTTGCGCTTCCGCCCCCGCTGCCGGGGCTACCCTGCTGCTGCTTCTGCCGCCTCTGCGACTGGACCGCGGCAGATGAAGTGGGGCTGCTGCTGCTGGTGCCGCTGCCGGTCTGTGTGGCTGCCTGCTGTTCTCCATCATCCAGGTTGGCAGCTCCCAGCGCCTCAGCGGCAGCACTTACAGCACGCTCAGCAGCCTCTTCGCTGTCGCTGCTGCCGCCACAAGATCCCAGTGTGCTGGCGGGGTCGCTAATGCCGGGAGCCGCCTTGTCCGCCGCCTTCCTGCCAGGGGGAGAGCCCTTGGGGTCTGCCTCCTCCTCCGCTTGCGCCTCCTGCCGCTTGCGCTCCTCTTCCTCTGCTGCTGCCTGCTGCTGCTTCTTGGCTGCTGCCTTCTGCTTCCTGGCGGCCTTCTTCGCTTTCTGCCGCTCCGCACGCTCCTGCACCCAGACAGCCAATTGTGGAGCGCAAAGATAAGCCAAGAATGAGAACGATGGTTGCGCCAGGCCATCCCATGCCGAAATCCGAAAACCAGCTACCCGGCAAAGGTGCAACCCAGAGCAAGAGCAAGAGTATGGCTTCAGCGCAACCCCCAACAACAGTTGCCCGTGGCTCAGCAGTAGCAAACGACTCCATCTTGAGCCTTAGCAGGACCCCCAACACACACCGCTCACACAAACACACCACAACACCCCGGCTGCAGCACCCACCTTATCCGCCTCCTCCTCCTCAAGCAGCTTAGCCATGATGGCGTCAGCGGCAGCAGCGGCCTGCTGCAAATCCGCCTCCCCGCCGCTGCTGTCACCACCCAGTGAGCCCTCAGCAGCCGCTGCTGCCTCCTGCTTGGCCAGTCGGCGCTGCCGCTCCTTCTCTGCCAGGCGCAGTCGCCCCTCAACGTAACTGGGCCTGTAGTATGTTGTGCAGACAAACGTGAATGGCAGGCGGGCGGGTGTCTGGGGGTTTGGGTTTGGGTGGGGGGTCACGCACTCAAACACTCGCATTGTGCGCAGCTGCAAGCACCCAGCCACAGCACCACCACGACACCACTCACTTGTAGCTCGACTTCTTAGCCAGCAGCTTGACAACGTCCGAGTCACCCTTGAGGCGCCAGGGTGAGCCGTGCTGCGCCAGCTTCAGCACAACCTCAAAGCTGCCGCTGTTGGAGGCAGACTGCAGCAGGGCGGAGATGAGGAAGAGGTGTGCATGTGTGGGGGTGGGGGTGGCCTCAAACTTGACACGACGCAGGTTGCCACATGTGTGCTTCTTCTTTTGCCCTAGACATCATGTGTGATTGCTGCAAAGCAACACACCTGTATGGCTAGCCAGCCCTTGCTGTTCTTGATGCAGGGGTCAGCGCCCGCAACAGCCAGCCGCTCCGCCACCTCTATCCACCCCTTGCCCGCAGCCAGGTGCAGCGGCGTGTTGCCGTTGCTGTTCTGAACGTCACAGTCGGCCTTGGCAGCCAGCAGCACCTCTACCACCGCGGTGTGGCCCCCTGCACACAAGGCAAGCCCGGGTGCTGCGTGTCGGTGCACGAGGATGCGAGCGAAGCAAGGTGAGTGTGGGCAGCACAAAAGGTGAGCTCTGCTGCAGCAAACCGGCAGCAAGCATTGGTCAGTCGAAGTGGGCAGTTTGGCATTGGGGCGGTGCGCACCCGAGGCGGCGTTGTGCAGCGCCGAGGATCCATTCTGGCTCTGCAGGTCCACATCACACCCTGCCGCCACCAGCCGCTCCACCACCGCTGTATGACCATTGAGCGCAGCTGCACAGGCAGAAGACGAATGCAACCAAGCGATGCCATTAGAAAGCAGCGCCAGGTTGCAAGGCAGGCAGGCACGCGGGCTATGCCCTCTGCCGCTACAGTCAGGCTAGGGAGGGAATGCAGAGCTGTGCTGGCCAGTCGCGAAAAGGAGTGCCGTGAGCGACCTGCCCATTGCACACAGCCATGCTGCTGCCCAATCCCCCCACCGCCCCCAACCCCCCACACCCAACCCCTGTGAACACACCTGCGTGCAGCGGCGTGCACCCCGAGGTTGTCTCCAGGTCGGGGTCGGCCCCCAGGTCAAGCAGCAGAGCAGCGGCATCAGCAAACCCATTGTTGGCGGCGATGTACAGCGGGCTGCAGCCGTTGGTGGTGGCGGCGTCCACTGCAACATTGTGGGTTGAGAGGGGCCAGGGTAGAGGGTAGGTCAGGTGGCGACACAGGCGAGGCGCCAGCAACGGGGCATGGCGCACGCAATGCAGCCACACAGTGGCACGATTGGGCTGACCTATTGGCTCGGGTGTTGCATCACAGCGCTCAATGCAATGCGAAGTAAAGCAAAAGGTGGAACGCAGCATGCTTCAATACCACGCACTTCCATCCACCGATACACTTCAGCCATGTCAAAGTGTGTGTGAGATTGCGTATGGAGATCATGCCACATAGCTCACCACTCAATCCCCACCCAGCCCAGCCATCAGCCAAGGCAGTGCATCCACCCCACCTGCCGCCCCCTCCTCCACCAGCTCCCGCATCACGACCAGGTGGCCCTGGCTGGCGGCGTTATACAGCGGCGTGGAGCCAGACGAGTTGCGCTGGTCAAGCTGCAGCGGGGGCAGGCAGACGAGAGCGGTATGAATGGTGACGTGGGTGAGTGGTCGGGTGGGTGATGATCGTGAGACAGACGGCAGTTGGTTCAAGCAGCCAAAGGAATGTCGAGGTGCAATGGATTTGTGAGCGCCGTGAGCACGCATCTGCTGCTTTCAAAGTGATTCTGCAGCTGATATGATATGCTACAATGGCTGAGTGAGCCATCAGCCCAGAACCCGCCTGGCTGCGTGGCTTAAGCAGGCGCACCACCTCCATGTGGCCCCCTATGGCCGCCTTGTGCAAGGGGGAGTCACCATCGGCGGCAGGCTCCTCAGCATCGCTGCCGGCTGCAGGTAGGCAGAAATGGAAAACGGGCGAATTGTGCTTGAAAAACGCATCAAAATGCGAGCAGGCATCGCTGGCGAGGCCAGGAGCAGCGACAGGGGCAGGAGGAGGGACGCAATCAAAAAGAAAGGCAGTCCTGACATCCATGATGGCCCATCCACAGCTGCTTACCTGCCAGAAGCGCCTGCACAATATCGGCATGCCCCGCCGCCGCTGCGTAGTGGATGGGCAGCCAGCCGTCAGTGTCCTTGGCGTTCACAGCCAGGCGCCGCGATGCAAGTACCTGCCGCACAATCTCCGCACGCCCCTGCTGTGCTGCCAGGTGCAGCGCAGAGCGACGCTTGGACTCGGCTGCAGGCAGGCAGGCAGGCAGGCAAGGAGGCAGGCGGGTGCAGGCATTTGCAGAGGCGTAGAAGGAGCGCAGGCGAATTATAAGCGCAAGCTGCTAGGGGCGAGCTTGTTCCTGGAGCACCGAGGACTACACGGTAGGCAGCCGCGTCCCCCAGTATTTCGCGGCTGCTGCACAGTGCGCTGCGAGGCCCAGTTGTTGCAGTCAGCGCCCAGCAACCTGGCCAGTCACTCATCCCGCATACCTGTGCCATCCCCATCCAGCAGCAGTGCCACACAGTCGGGATGACCGTGCTCCGCTGCCAGCTGCACTGGCGTCTGCCCATTCTGGTCCTTGAGCTCAAACACGGAGGCCCTGGCAGCAGCAGGGGCATCAGCAGGGGCCTGCGGGTCCTGTGTGCGCCGCATGTGGCCCACCAACAGGCGCACGCATGCCACGTGCCCTGCACAAGGGCAGAGGCGGGGGTTGGGGTGGGGGTCGGCTGTGCTTGTGTTGGCATCGGGCCAAGGCAAGGCAGGTGGGCTGGCAGGCTGCACTGATAACCAAAGGGCTACAGTGATGCAGCCATTGTAATACGTAAGGGGAGGAGCATGCAGCAAATCCAACTCGCTATCAGACGCAAGCACGCGCTCCTGGGCTGCGCAGTGTATGATGAACCCCAGTGCACCTGCTTCCGATGCAAAATGGATGGGCAGGCGCTGGTTGCAATCCCTGTTCCAAGGGCTGGCGCCCTCCACCAGCAGACGCTCAGCGGCCGCCGCTGCAGGCGCGGGCGAGGATTTCAAAAGAGCTCAGCGCAGCAAGTGGCAGAAACAACAAGCGTCGGTGCAAACCAAGTCACACAGACAAGGGCGGCACCCCACACCTGCGCTCAAGCGCACTTGCTACTAGTATGCCAGCACCAGTAGGAGTTTCCACTTGTCCGCAGTCAGAATGTCCGCTGGATGCTGGCACTGTTCCTTATACCGCCCAGCACCTAGTACCACCACCTGCGACCCTCAACTCACCATGCCCATTGTTGCAGGCCCAGAAGAGCGGCGTCCAGCCAATGCTGTCGGCCAGGTCGGTCCCGGCGGTACCAGCGGGGCTCAGCTCGATGAAACGGCACAGCATGCCAAGGGCGCCAGCACCTGCACACACACACGAGCAATAGGAATCC
>JAAMXP010002786.1:0-16441 GCA_019693395.1 Ettlia oleoabundans | reverse complement strand
CCCCCCGCGCCTGTATGCTTGCTTACATACGCATTTTGTTCGTTTGAATATAGTGCAAGAAGGGCCCATTTCAACTCTTCACTCACTTACCACCTTCCTCACTTGCACCCGTATTGTTGACATGAACCCCGCCTTCAGGACTGCACCACACCCTCTCACACCAGACTCTCAACCTTCCGCCTTTACTCTTTATCTATCTGGTGACCTAAACTCATTGCCAACTGGGACCTTTGAAAGCAACAACCGGCTCACGCCCAATTTTGGTTCATCCCTTCCTTCTTGCGTCTGCCTCTTCCCTCTCCTTGCCTGCTGCCCAGGCTACGAAGGCTTTTTAGGCACACTCCCTGACTTGTTACACATACGTATACACATATGGAGCCATGACGCTCATGAGGTAACCCTCATGATGCTCATGAGGACTGTCGCCCCAACCTTGTAACAACCTTGTAACAAAGTTGCGCTAATAGGAGCATCATGTCCAAGGTCAGGACGGCAGCAGCCTGAGTTGGCGCCACGGTTCAAAAAATGTCGCACCAAGTGGCATGGCATGCGGAACAACGAGAAAATCAAAATGCGATTATTCACTCCACAACAGTGTTGTTCGGTTCGCTGTGGCTGATGGTTGATACACCAATGCCCAAGCAGTCGGGCTGAAAGCACACATGCAAGCTTGGGTGTACAGCTGGTTCATTCAAAATAAGGGCAAAGGCAGCGTCCCCTGCCCAGGCGCATGCTGCTCTTGCTGTTCCTCTTGGCCAAGACTCAGAAGTCACGAAGAACCTGTTCCTCTTGCAGCTGCAAAAATAAAAGGGCCGTGCTCCTGGTGCTGTTGATGCTGTTGGTGTTAGTGAGGGTTGTTCGGCGAGGCGACGGGCAGGGACAGTGCAGCGGCCAGGGCGCCTTTGGGGCGCCGCCCCGATGGGGCGGGATGCAGCAGCGCTGACCTGGCGCCTGCTGTTGAGTTGGCATTTGGTGCTGAAATGGGGCCTACTGCTGCTGAGGTGGCGTCAGCTATTGACGAGGCGCCAGCGCCTGCCATGCTGGCGCCTGCCAAGGCGCCGGCGCTCGCCGCCTGCCACTGCTGCACAAATTCTTCTGTCGCTGCTGCTGGCCCCAACAAGCTGGTGTCTAATCCTAGCCCGAGCCCCTGCCTTAGCCCGTTTTGTGCACCTGCATCTGCCGTCGCAAGGCCCTCAGCAGGGGCACTGCCGCTGCCGACGCTGCCACGGCCAATCCCTAGCACCACTTCTTTTTCAACCCCCTCTCCTTCTGCCTTCAACAGCTTTATAGCTGCATCGGCGGTCTGCCCACACAAGGGGCTGCTGGTGCTGCCGCCGGGCCCGCCCAGCGCGCAGCCAACCGAGGGAACTGCCCAAAGCAGAGGTGACGTGGCTGCCTGGCAGGAGGGCAACTCCAGGGGGCTACGGGCTGCCACTGGGCCTCGAACTGAGGTAGGATAGGTGCCGGGGTTGAGCAGCTGCTGCAGCTGAAATGCCTCCTCGGCCACTTCCTGCTGCTCCTGCTGCTGCAGCTGTTGCAACATCTGCTGGTGGTCGTGCTGCAATAGGTGGTCGTGCTGCTGCCGCTGCTGGCCTTGCTGCAGCGCGCAGGTAAGCTCAGAGATCCCCAGCCGCAGCCGCTTTGCCGACTTACTGCTATCGCTTGACCTGCTCGCATCGTTTGGGCACACAGACTCTGAACCCACACACGCCGCCGCCATCAGTTGCAACTCCGGCGAAAAGCGTTGGCTGCTGCCGCTGCCGCCTTCGCCCCCGCAGCTGCCCCCGTCCCCTTCCTTCTCATCTGGGGTTCTCTTTCCATCATGCCGCTCCTCCTGGCGCTGCTGAGCCTGTTGCTGCTGCTGCCTCGGCAGAGTTGACGGGGCGGATGTACGAGGCTGTCTCAACTGCTGCTCAACCAACTACTGCTGCTGCTGCTGCTGGTAGTGGTCAGCCTGCGCCTGCCCACCTTGCTGGGATGCAAGTTCAAATCTAAATTCAAACCACCTGCCTTTTTCAGGTGGCGGCGGTTGCCCCTGCGCCATGGCTTCAAACATCGCCTGCTGCTGCTGCGCCAGGCTTGGCTGCCGCACTGCTGCTGCTGCTGCTGTGGGGCTGATGAGGCGGGTGGGTAGTGGTCGTGCTGCACTGCCAAGAATGGCTGCCGCACTGCCGTTGCTGCTGCGGGTGTTGGTTGCGTCTGTGGTAGTGGCAGTGGCAAGGACAGGGCTGCTGCTGCTGCTGTTGCTGCTGAGACTTCTGCTGGTAACTGCTGCTGGTGTAGCGGCAATGGCAGAGAAAGGGGCAAAGTGGGTACTGTTCCTGCTTCCTCTGTCTGCTGCTGCTGCCCAAAGGACGGCTGCAATAGTGGCAGCGTCAGATGAGCAGCTGCTGCTGGTTGAGCTGGAGGCTGCTGCTGACGTGGCAGCGGCGGCAGGCTACAAGGTTGCTGGTGCTGCTGCTGGCCCGGCGGCGGCGTCAGGGGCAGGGAGAGAGAGGTCATGCCCGCAAGTGAGGGAGGCAGCTCCAAATCGGTGACTTCCTTTGCTGGCTGTGAGGCCTCTTCCCCATCGCCGAGGCCAACCCCGCTGGCAGCTTGGCCGCTTTCTTCTGTCAGTAGGTCCTCCCTAGCTTTCAGCAGAGCCTGCAGCCTTTGCTCCCGTACCGCAGCTTCCTGCTGCTGGCGGAACTGCGTGGCAGCTGCCGCTTGAAGCTGCTGCAGCGTCTGCTGTGCCTGCTGCGCAGCCAGCGGGTCAAAGAGGGACAACGTGCCTCCTGCTGCGGTACTGCCTGCCATGGTACTGCCATGTAGTATTGAACCTGCCGGCAGCTGCGTCAATTGATGCTGACGTGGCAGTGACTGGGCTGGGAACGCCGCTGTGGCGACAGGCAGAGCCCAGGACTGCAGCGGGGAGGGAAAGCCCAGAGATGGCGGGTGCTCAAGTGAGCCCCACCTCAGCTGCTCCTGCTGCTGCAGCAACGGCGGCGGCGGCGGCAGCTCCTGGTTGCGCTGTGCCAGCACCCACGTGCCGTTGCCTGCTGCGTCCGCCCCAACCGCCCCCCAGACGCCTCCAGGCCGTAGCGCCACCAGAGAAGCTCGACTTGAGTCGCAAGCTGCTCGCAAGCTTGTGCCAGCCGGGTGCCGGGAGGGTTTGTAGCACGGCAGTGGGCCCATATGGCGCAAATGTCGGCATGAGGTTTTGCTCGGCCTACCACGCCTAGTGCTGTTTATTACTGGTCACGTTGGGCGTTTGAACCCCTTTAAACTGCACCCATTGAGAAATCGACGGGTTTCTGCCTGCCTAGTCCTTCAACAGCGAACACCGCAGGTTGCGCGGGACGGCGCAGGCAAGGTATTAAAACTGATCCCAAGTGTTTTGTTTGCAAGCTGCAGAGCATCTCGAGGGCAGTTGCGGGCGTCCACACAGCTACGCAGTGCTGCGGCACTACAGATGGCGAAGGCCAGCAGCCTCCGCATGACAGCTCTTTAGAGGTCCGCGCCCTGCGGCCGCACGACCCAGAGATATTACAAGAAACGACGGACATCAAGCGCCGAGAGGAGCGCTCCTACTATGCCGATCGGATCAAGCTTGACTTGTTTGATGGACCCACGAGGACTGGAAAACTGAGGTATGTGAGTTACACCCGCGGCGGCCGGGTGCCACATCGCTCACGCATACGGCAGTCCCAAGCCGCCGTCCTGTCGCCGCCGTTCGCGCTGCTCCAGCCTCGCAGGGTGGTGCTGGCAGGACACAGGCAGGGGCCATGCAGGTTGCGCCGCTTGACTCTCTGGCCCACCTGCCATGCCCGCCAGTCAAAGAGAGAAATCGTGGGGCTGCTGCTCTGTATGGCGGCCAGCTGCTGGCTTATGCCGCTGCTTCAGCCGTAGTCATCGTAGATGTGAGTGGATAATGCCAAAGGGACATTACTAAGCATTTATAAGCAGTGTGGCATGGCTCGCTAGTTGGGTGCTGGCACATGCCCGCATGGCATCCCTGTAGCTCAGTGAGAAGCAGTCAGCGTGACACCAGGTGTCAGTTTCATGCGCTACATCCCATGTCTGCCGCTGCCCATGCCTGCAGGCACAATGCCTGTCCATTGCCACCACGCTGGCGGGGGCGCACCGCCAGGCGGCAGTCTCGGCGCTGGCTTGGTGGGTGCTGCCCGCTTGTGCAGAGAATTACCACATGGGTGCTGCAGAATGCTGCACAGCTAATGTTTGTGTTGCTTCACCACCAGCTGCCGACTGCCTTTCCCAGCAATGGTTGTGTGCTGCTTGGCACGTCCTCTTGACCATGCTCCCACCGATGCCGCCTTTGCCGCCCTTTTCACAACAGGCACCCTGGCGGCGGCCCACGGGATGCCCGCGCAGCGGCGCAGCTACGGCTGGCCAGCGGGGACGACGATGGGCGTGTCATGGTGTGGAATGTGAACACGGGTGCTGTAATCGCAGCCCTGGAAGACCCCTGGGGTTCCGCATTTGGCAACATACCTGGCGCCAAACGGCCCGAGGGCTTGGGCAGCGGCAGCGGTAGTGGCGGCGGTGGCGGTGCGGGCAGTGGCGGCTTCTACCGCCCGCCTGTCGTGGGACTGGCGTGGGCCACGGCAGCGCACAGCGTGCTGGCCGTGCTGCTGGCACCTTGCATCCTGCTGCTGTGGGACTATCGAAGTGGGTGGCACACTTTGCGGGTGCTGCCACCTTGTCACATCCGTGCTGGGTGCTGTGCGGTGCTCAATGAAAGGCAGCCAACTGTCGCTTGCCCTTTGGATGTCGCTACAAAAGCCAACAGTCGTGCCGTGCCTTGCTGTTCGCTGCTTGCTCTCCTAGCTATGCTGCCACAATTGCAGTGTTTTCTTCTGTTGCCCGTCTGTCGTGCTGGGTACCGCAGCGGGAGGCATTGTGTGGCGCAAAGATTTCGGCGGCGGTGAGGCCTTCACTGGGCTGGCAGGAGACCCGCTGGACCGCCGACGCCTCGTGTTGTGCGGCTCAAAGGGAACATTCATTGTGCTGTGGTGAGGCTAGTGCCGCTGGCAGTGGTTGTTGATGGTAACAAGCCGCCAACTTTTGCATCTGGGTGCTGGCAGGGCTGGTCATGGCATGGCATATGTGTGTTGTTCATGACAGGCACACAGTCAGCAGCTGAGCACTTCTTGATCACCTGCCAACCTGAGGTACAGTATAGTGTCACAGACCCCGCTTCGTGTGCGGCCTTCCACCTCCTGCAGCCTGGTCAATGCCTCCGCTGACCGCATCCGGCAGCAGCAGTACCAAGTGGAGCTGGGAGCAGGCGGTACACTACGCTGCGCATTCAGCGGTACAAGCGACCTCCTGTTCTTGCTGCTGCAGCGTGAGGTGGGTGATCGTGGGTGCTGCACTATCCCTCCCTGGTGGAGGGAGGATCGATTCTGTGTAGCAGCCTGAGGCAGGAATTGGGTAAATTGTTGGGTGGGGGTGCCCTCCCCCTCTTGCTGGTGGAACCACAGGCAAGGATTAAGCTGGTGTGCTACTTGTGGAATGCTACCATCAGCACCACTAATGCTAATATAATTGAAAACGCGTATTGGTGCTGCAGATCATCGTGTTTGACCTAGAGTACGGCCAGCCTGCAGCTTCCACACCACTTCCAGCCAGCCGACCGCCGCTTGATGACCTGCTGGGCTGCTACGGGCATGCAGGTGTGTAGGCAGCTGCCTGTGTTTAGGGCATGTGTTCCGACAGGCAATTTCATCGGGGTTTTGTGGATTTTGCCAGCAATGCCAGTGTGTTCTTTCCATTTCCACGTTGCGGTTCAAGGAGGCCTATGCCCTGCCCCTCCCACATGTTCACCCCCTCCGTCACTGCCTGCTGCAGCGGCTGGCAAGGCGCTGAGCGAGGGCGGCATTGATGTGCTGTACTGCTCCCATCGCGATAGCAGCGTCAGCGTGTGGCAACGCCACGCCCGCCTCCTCAACTACAGCTGCCTGGGAGCCAACAAGCTGCTTCCGCCAGCATTGAAGTTTGGGGCCGGTGTGTAGGCCAATCCTGTGTTCCACCGGATTTGTGTGATTGAAGTGTGGCAGCAGCACCTTGACGTGTCACCCGGCTGTCGTGCACCCGCTTTCTTGATGCCTTTATCACTGCTGCTGTTGTTGGAAGGTGGTCGCTGCATTGCCCTGCCCCTGACACACTGTCGCTAGCTCTGCACTGCTGTGCCTGCAGCCCCCACCCTGCTCGCACTCAGTGCGGGGCTGTGGCGTGGGCTGGGGGCTGCTGAGCCACCAGGGGCCGCTGCTGACGCCAGTGCTCTCCTGATGGCTGCTGACGTAAGGCGACACCCGGGCATGGCACGGCGGCAGTCGTCCAGCAACATGCAGGACAGCAGCATAGGCAGCGAGGCGGAGGGCTCCAACGGTCAGGCATTAGACAGAAGGACCAGCCAGTCAGCGTTGGCCGAACAACAGGCACAGCAAGAGGCAGCGGGGCGCACCGTGCTATTGATGGGTGTGGCAAGCGACGGCCGCGTTTGGCAATGGCAGCTGCCGCTGCTGAGTGGTTCGTTGCCAGACCCCAAAGCTTCAGCATCCATGTTGCCGCCTGCTCCCAAGCCAAAGTTGCTAGGTGGGTGGATCAGGGGGTATGGAGTGGGGTGGGGTGGGACGCCGCGTTATGTTGCAGCACGCTCACTTTGGCATGTCCTGGGCGACAGCATCACACTGCAGTTCATGAACTGCACATGCGGGCGTGCATGGTTAAAAGCAGAGTTTGAGTGTGTGATCTCATCAATCAACATGTCCAATCTGCGTCACCTTGCTCTCAACCTGCTGCACTTGCCAGGACTGATGCACACGCTGCCACAGAGAGTGACCGGCTTCTGCGCCTGCCCGGTGCCTGTGGCGCTGCCTGGCACCCCTGGCGGCGCCGCCATCGCGGCGGTGGCTGTCGCCACGGCAGGTGGCAGCATCGCGATCGCAACAGTGCAACAGGGGGCATTGCTGCCACTGCACCTCAGCATCAGCACCCTGCTGGCGGCGCACCCCTCTGCCGTGCATGTGAGTTCCACGCCACCGCAAGTCCCGTGCATGCGCTTTGCCTGCCTCTACCATCGATTCTCAACGTCATGGCGGTTGGCATACAAAAGCGTGGTTGATACCCGGGTTCTTGCTGGCAGACGGCTCACGACCAGTTCCTCTTGCCGTTACCCCAGATGTTCCGTTGCTCCAGACATTTGGCTTATCCTACATCGTAGGGTTTGCTTGGTGCGGCTCCCTGTTGCTCACTTCAAGATCACCATACTTCCTCTTTGGCCACACTCACATTGCTTTCCCGTGCGCGTTACAGCAGAGCCTGCGCTGGCTGGGCTCCACCGCTCGTCTGGTGTCTTACAGCAGCGAGAAAATTGGGGACAAGGGCGTCAAAAACACCCTGCTGCTCACAGGTGCGAGCATGCATTGTGGAGGTTGCAAGTGCAGCTGTGTCTTTTAAGGAAACCACAGGCTGGTTGTCCGTGCATTTTTGTTGACTGTTTTGGGCAGCTGGCAGGACGGGTAGGCCATGGGCAAATAATAAGTGAGCTGCACTCCCACACTACTCTGTTGTACTTCATATCTTGTTATGTGTACCTTACCAGAGATGGATGCGGGCTGGTAAGTTCATGATAATTTTTACAACTTCATGCCGCTTGCCTGCAGATGTGCGCAACCGTGTGAGCCTGCCCTTCCGCACCGGAGTGGCGGCAGATCCCGTGCCGCTAGCGGGGCTGAGGGCCTCCCCCTCCGGCCGCTACCTGCTGATCCTGTTCAGGTGGGGTGTTATCCGCAATGCCATTGAGGCCTTGTTGCAGTAAGCTGAGCTGTATGTTCTGTGCTGTGCTGTGACATGCTGTCTTGTGCTGTGTTCTGCTGCCCTCCTGCGTGTTCCACCCAGCTGGCTTGTGTCGTACTGCATGCTGTGGTCTGGGACTGCCTACCCCTCTTGTCCCCCCTAAACTTATGCTGCTGGTGCCACCTGGTTGCTCCTGTTGCCTCCACAGGGGCGCACCTTCTGAGATTTGGTCAGTGGGCGGTGGAGCACAGCCCAGCCGACTGAGGCAGGTGGACCTGCAGTTTGCTGCTGTGGAGTGGCTGCCGCCGCTGCCTCCTGGCGTCACCGTGCCAGACGCCTCTATGGGACCACTGGCGGCCTCTGCTGCCGCTGCAACTGCGGCCGCCATTGGCAGCCCCAGCCGGGGTTCAATAGGAGGGACATCAGGAGCAAGCAGCGGCTACACTCACATTGCTGGCAGCAGCGGCGGCGGCAACCCGTGGGCTGCTTCGCCAGGGGCTGCGGAACGTGCGGCGGGTGGGTGAGTTCCGCTGCTGCTTTTCCCAGCGCACATCCGGCACGTTCCGGCAGCAGGGTTTTTGTTTCCTTCTGCACAAGAAGGGTATGCCTTTGCCTCTGGCATAACCTGCATCAAAGGAGATGTATGTCTGTATCGTCCTGCTTCAACTCAATGCTGCCCTGTATTGTTGGCTGCAGCTACGCTTTCCAGCAGGAAGGCGAGGAGGCACCTGAGGAGGAGCGCCTTGCTTTCTGCCTGCTGGATGGCCGAGCTGGCGTGCTGGGCATACGGGGCAGGCGCATCAACGACACGCGCCCCCGCAGGCCGGCATGGCAGGCGCTGGCCACGGGAGGTGCGCAATGCAGTTGCTATTGCTGGCATGGGGATTACGGTACACCCTGGCAATGCCCGTGCTACCCCTACCAGGCGTGCTGATATGCTGCGGCCGTGTGCCAAGCCTTGCTACTCACGTCTTTCGTGTCCTTGCAACCTTCTATGGGGGATGCTGTCGTTGCTCATCGTATACTGCCCCCGCTGTATATGTGTCATCCTGCATTGCAGACTTCCGGGCGGTGGCGCTTGGTTCCTGGGGCCAGTCGGTGCTGCTGGGTGACAGCGAGGGCACACTGGCACACTGGGACACATGTGCGACAGAAAGACACTTGGCTGCATCAGTCGCACTCTGCTTTCAGTGTTGTTGCGTCATGTTGTCGGCGTACTAGACCCATCATTTAGTCAATGCACGTGCTGCCCAGTGCAGCCAGTGGCCCGCTATTGGTCTCTGACATCACCACCTCCCAGACAGCAGTCTGTGCGCCCTTCATTCCCCCGTATGCCCTGTGCTGCAGTGAGCGGCAAGTGTTCTGTGATGGAAACCGGCTACGGCCGCATCCACAAGATCTACACCTCACCGCCCCCCTCGGAGGCCCTCTACCCGCGCCTGCCTGGCACCTCAGCAGGCAAGCAGCATGAAACAGCAGGCCTGTTCGAGCGCTTGCTGGCTGCCTGCTTCCTGCATGCGCAGTCAAGTGGTGGCAGCCTGCTTCTTGCCCGCCATCGCTATGCCACACTCCTTTGAGGGCCTCTGCTCACTTGGACCTCTGCTGCTTTCCCTGCTCCTCATTGCTTGCCTACCGCAGTGCAAGCCCGTGTGGCAGTACTGTTTGCCAGTGGCTTGTTCGCAGCATATGACCTGGACCTGGCAGGCGAGCTGTGGGCCACACACACCACCGCCAGCGCTGCAGCTGCACGGGTGGGGCGTGTGACTGATGTCGAATGGCTGCCATTGCCTGGGCCAATAGGTGGGTGGGTGGCTGGATGCTTTGCGTCAAGCAGCGAAAGAGCCGTTGCAATAAGTGCAGCTCAGTAGCAGGAAAGGCCCGGTTCAAGCACTGCCACTCGTTGTATGGCGGCTGATTCCTACACTCATCAGGCGTTTTTGTCATAGAACTGCTTGCAGTTGTGTGTGATCATTACCATTTGTTCAGCCAAAGCTGCCATCCTGCCGTGCCTAAACTCCGTAACCATTCACATTGCAGGTGGTGGTGCGGTGCTGGTGGCTTCCTTGGCTGATGGTGCCCTGGCTCTCTTTGACACCGTGCACAGCATAGATGTGCGTCCACGGCGTGCACGCATGCAGCGGTACCATTCGGTACTTCACACGCCGCCATCCACCGGCGTGGCAGCTCCCTGGGGACTGGCGGCGGCTCCAGCCGCCAGCGCACCCACGCTGCTGCCGCGCGCCTGGGGCCTGCTGCTGCGCTTGCTGCTGCAGCGCGGCGTGCCAGAGGCGGCTTTCACCAAGCTGGGCACGCTGGCTGCTTCGATTGGCAGCATCAGCAGCGGTACAGGCAGCAGTACCTCATTGGGCAGCCTCACGGTGGATGCTGAGCTGGCGCTGGAGCAGCTGGAGGCAGATGTGGGTGCCTGCTCGTCCTCCCAGCAGCTTGCTTCGTGTTATACTGGGCATCTGCCTGCCTGCCTGCCTGCCTGCCTGCCTGCCTGCCTGCCTGCCTGGCATGTTAATGCAGCCTGTACACAACTGCTTCTGCTGCGTGCTGTGAATAGGTTTCTCTCGCTTTCTTCCACCCAAACAAGATGGTGCTGCTGACATCATGCAATCCACGCTGTGATAACGCTTTGCCCTACAGATCTGGGCACACCTGCCGCGCAGCTGCCGCGCAGCATGGGAGGGCCTGCTGGCACGCCGCAGCCAGGCGGGCGAGGGGCCGGCGGCGGCAGCAATGGAGGGGCGGGCGCTTGTTCAGCTGGTGGAGAGTTTTGCGGCAGACTCAGGTGGGTAATAGCGGCAGTGTTTGCATGTGGACGGGGACGCACGCACCGTGCCTTTGCTGGTTTTTTCCCTGTATCGTTTCACATGCATATGTTGTTTGGTCGGTATTGACTGGCAGACTATCTGACACTCTGCACACATCGTTCCTCCACAAAATGTCAGATGATGAGGATGGCGGTGCCCCCGTTAGCCAGAGCACTGGCGACCCCAACGCTGCTGGCAGCGGCGCAGGGTTGGATGTGGCAGCTGTTGCAGAGGAGGCGCGGCGCAGTCATCTCAGCCCCCGCCTTTCCTCTGAAGGCTCTGCTGTTAGAGATGAGGCAGCTGCCGCCGCTCTGGGCCTCACCAGTCGTCACAGCAGCGCCACCGGGGGTTCAACCGCTGCTGCTGCTCTTGGGGGCAGCGGCAAGCGGCGCGGCGACGTGGCGCAGACGTTTAAGAACCTGGGAGGCGCTGTGAAGAGCCAGCTGAAGTCGCTGGCAGCCGGCAGCGGGCGTGAGCAGCCGCTGGTGGCGGCGGTGGCGGGCATCTCTGACGGTGAGGGCTGGTGCCATGCCGCCTGTGGCCAGCGGCTGGTGCTGGGCCTGAATAGATGCTGTGCCATACGCGCTGCATCCGCAGCGTTTTGTCAGCGCTAGTCAAACTGCATCTGGCCAACGGTGCCTGCGCTCTCGGCAGCCCCAATGACCCTGCGCTTCCTCTAAAGCTCTTCCCACCACATTTTCAACCACCCTCCGTGTTTTGCCGACTCCCATGGCCTATTCCCTTTTATCCACCACTAATTACGCAGGATTTGAGTACAGCCAGCAGCGCGCAGGCTATCAGTCGCTCGTTGAGGTGCTGCACGCCATTGCCACAGCCCGGGGCCACCCCTCTGTGCTCTCCCCAGCTGAGCTGGCTGCCTATGGCCGGGCGCTGGGGAGCAAGCGTATAGCAGACAGGATGGCCCTGCCTGCTGAGCTGGCGGGAGAGGTCAGCGAGGCGGCTTTCTGGCGCCGCCTGCCCGCCACGTTGGCATGGCTGGCGGCTGCGCTGGCTCCCAGGCAGCATGGAGCGGCTAGTGCGAGTACAGGGACAGTCTCGGCCGGGGGTGTGGGGTCAACTGGCACCAGGCCGAGCAGCGCCGGGGCTGTTGGCAGCGGCAGTGGCAGTGGCAGCAGTTCCACAACCAATGGGCGGCGGCTGTGGGACGAGGGGCTGCAGCTGGCTGAGAGCGGGGAGCGGTCGGCTTGGCATGAGCAGATGAGCCGGCGCGTATTTGAGGGGTCAGAAGACTTGCAGGTGAAGAAGGGTGCTGCAGCCATTGATGGAATGCCAGGACTGCCCATAGTTTGGTGATGCTAATGAACCTGCCGCTCTTCTGGTGGTGGTAGTGGTGTATTGCTTGTGCCTTGGCGCTGTTGGGACTAGTGCCCAATGGGCTGTATTGCGTGTACTGCAGGAGAAGCGGGTGCTTGAGTACGTGGCCCTAGGCGACTTCCAGACAGCTGTTGGCTTCTTGCTGGCTTCCCCACCAGACCGCAGTACTCGGTACTACCGCGACGCGCTATGCACGCTAGGCATGGCATTCGCCTGTGGCTTGCAGCAAACCGCGCTGCTGGCGGGGCAGGGCCAAGGACAAGGACAACTTACTAGCCCCCGGCAGCAGCAGCCAGGCATGCTGCCCGCCGGCAGCGGCAGCATGCTGGCCGGCGCACCGGCGGGGGCCATGCCCGCGGCGGTGTCTGGTGCTGTGGAGGAATCGGCGGCTCGCACGCTGTTTGTGCAGGCAGCCAAGGTCATCACAGCCAATGCGGCGGCGGTGGGGGACACGCTGCTGGGTGTTCCGCTACTCTGCTCCACGGGTGAGGACATGGTTATTTTGCGCTGTGCTGTGGCTGTGCTGCGCTGTGTGGGATACTACTGGAGAGCTGAGGTAGTAGTGTTTTGGCAGCTATGCTTTGCGATTCACCGCCAGGGGGCGGCATGTTGTCGGCTGTCGTTAACCATCAGACCCAGCCAGCCGGCCTGTGAAAGATCCTAAATGTGCTTCATCGCCCATGCAGTCAACCGACATATGCTCTGCCGATGGTGCCCCACTCTGCAGGCCAGCATGCAGACGCCTCTGCTCTGCTCCAGGACTCGGGGCTGTGGCGCTACGCAGCCACACTCATCGCACACGCCCTCAGGCAAGCTTTGCTGAATATTTGTACACTTGCTAACCATCTGAATCGGAGGCTGTGGTCACACCTTGCTGCCCTTCCCTGCCACCCTCTGGTGGACAGCCTGACCTGTGTAGCTGCTTCCCTACCCATCAGCAGCAGTCTCGCTCCTTTCCTGCCTGCAGGGGCTTGGAGCGTGCAGCTGCCTTGGAGCGCTGGGCGGGGCATGTGGCAGCGGCAGAGGGGCGGCCCTGGGCGGCCGTGGGGCTGCTGGTGGCAGCAGGGGCACTGAAGTCGGCGCTGGGTCTGCTGCGCCAGGTGGGACGCAGCTTGCATAGCATGCCTGGCGTTGGCAGCGCGTCAACTTGGTGCTGATGTCCCCACATGGCCGTGCAGCAATAAGGGGGGCAGCAGTGCCATCCCAGCTATTCGACAGTGGACCTGCCATCCAACAAGCCACTCCAACAATGCCACTCTCCTCCCCTCAAACCAGTCCCAGCCTGCCCCCCACCCTTGTACCGCAGCACGGCCTGCCTGATGCGGCGGCAGCGCTAGTTACAGCTTGCCGCGAGGCGGAGCTGCCGCTGCAGCAGCACACCCTGGAAAGCGGGGAGCTGGCCAACTTGTTTGCGGCACCTGCACGAGGATTGCAAACGGGGCAGGCGGGGCAGCGCCCTGGCTCAGGTGCTTGGGCGGGGGGTGCCTGCGAGAGCGGTTGGTTTAAGTGCGTTTGTTGAGCTGCTGCCACCCTACAGTGCCCTGGTGGCCATATAGAGGCTGGCCATCTTGCAGGGCGCCAATTTGTATGCCTGTTTTTCAGGCCTGGCGAAGGATATCAGCTGACTTTCCTTTTCTGTCTTGCCTTGCCATGCAGCAGGCGCACAGCCCTCCGAGCAGCCCCCCGCCACCACGGCTGACAGCAGCTCCAGAAGCATTGCCATCCAGCAGCCGCCGGGTGGACCTTCTTCTGCTGCCTCCCTGCACCGAGTGCTGACTGATCAGGAGCGCAGCGAGGCAGCCAGGGAGTTCCAGCTGTATGCATGTGAGCTGCTGCAGCAGCTGGGGGCGTGAGCAAGCAGCAGCTAGGGACCTCAGGCCGCGACAGCTGGGATCCTGAACAGCAGCAGCAGCGGACGGCCTACGCGGCAGTCATCAGCGGCGTGTGAAGAGTCGCGTTTGAGTTGTCAGATCTGTCAACTAGCTGCCAGTAAGCTGGGATCATTATCACGACGTGGCCGGTGGCAGCTGTGGGTGCACGGCTGTTAACAACAGCTGACGCCTCTGTCACCAGCAAGGTTCCTTCCTTTTCTCCCTTTACCTTCGATTCCGTGTGGCGTGCCAATTGTGTGGTGCAGTAACGTTTGGTTACAGACTAGTTTTGCAGGAGTAACGACTAAATGCAGTTCATCATCGGCAGAAATGGCTGATACATGAGGAGCTTGAGTTCTTGACAAGGAGCACAACATGCCCATGCAGCTTGGCATCGATAAGGCGACTGTGCCACTGGCAGTGAGGTGGCGACTGAGCAAAGACAGACTCAGGAGGGGCCCCAGACGTCAACAGGTATGCAGCGGGCTGAACTGTAATGCATTAGAAGCAGAGGACACTGGGCATGGGTGGTTGTTGATGAGCCACCATCGATCCATCGGGCCAGGTGGCAGCAAGACAAGCAGTAGTTATAGGCGGGGCAGGGAAGGAAAAAGCTTGAATGCAACAGAAACACCTGAGAACAAATTCACGTCAAACACAGCGACAGGATGTTTCTAGTGATGGAGTTGGGGAGGGCCTGTATTGAGTTATGGGGGAAGTGTTGGCTGCTGAAGTGGCGCTGAGAGCGCGCCAGCACCAGGGCTGCCACCCACAGTCGCTCCACATCGGCTAGCGGCAGGTGCTGCAGCAGCTCTTGTGCCTGGCTGTTGGAGCGGCCCAGCGCAGCAGGCAAAGCGCGGCCCAGCCCAGGGCAGGGCGACGGCACCAGCCGCCACTCGGCGTCGCTCAGCGGCGCGCGGGCCATGACAAAGTCAGCAAACACGGGCAGGGCGCTGGGGCCCGCTGCTACCAGGGTGGAAAGCACGTCTGTTGCGGCGCCGGCGCTAACCAGGCAGCGAGCGGTTTCGAGCGCTTCAGGGCTCAATGATGCTGCCCGCTGCGCCGCCTGAGAGAATGGATCCAGCAGCAAGGCATGCATGGATTGGTCCATCAGGGCTATCTGCAGCGGGGTGAGCCCCTCCTCGTCCCTGCAGTCTGCTGCACCTGGTGCCGCCGCCAACAAGAGTTTAGCAGCTGCCGCCCGCCTGTGCAGTGCGGCGTGGTGCAGGGGATTGCGGCCCTGGGAATCTGCTACCAAAGCCGTGCCAGGGGCAGCCGCCAGCAGCAGCCGCACAGCCGCCACGCTGCCCAGCGCCGCAGCATGGTGCAGCAGGGTCATGCCGCTGTCGCCGCTCGCGGCTGATGCCGCCGGCGGTACCGCCTGCAGCATCAGATGTACCGCTGCTATGTTGCCAGCCATCAGAGCATGGTGCAGCGGCGTCAGTCCTTCCCTGTCGGAGGCGGTCACAGTTGCGGGGGCAGCAGTTGAAAGCAGCCACATCGCCGCAACCGCAGCTGCGCTTCCTTTCCTCTTTGCACTGCCGTGCTGCGATGACAATGCGGCTGCACTAATGCCTTTCCACGCTGCCTTGCTGCTACTGGCTGCGTCTGTATGAGCTGAGGATTCCCGCTGCAGGCTTTCCACCTCTGACAGAAGCTCTGCCTCACCGCCAACCGCCGCCACACAGCAGTGCAGGGGTGTCCAGCCCTGGCCGTCAGCCGCCTCTGCTGTTCCACTCGCAGCCGCCAAGAGCAGCCGGATCGCCGCTGTGTTGCAGCGGCTGGCCGATATGTGCATGGGCGTCAAGCCGTGCTGGTCCGCAGCTGCGGCATCCACCCACCCTGTGCCCAGCAGCAGACCCAGAGCCACTGTGTTGGATTCCAGAGCAGCGTGGTGCAGCAACGTATTGCCTTTCTCATCAGTTGCAAACGCCGCTGCTTCCTCTGGGGGGAGTGTTGTCGTGCAATGCTTGGGGGGCTTTGCCGCTCGCTTCAGCAGGGCTACCGCGTCCTCCCCTGTCGCTGCCGCTGTAGCCGCCACTGCCTCAAGTAGCAGCAGCAGCGCCGCAGGGTACCCGCGCTGCAGGGTAAGCTGCAGCGGCGACCAGCCGTTCTCATCAGGCGTTATCGCCGCAACCGGGTTTGCCGTCAGCAGCATCTTGAGCGCCGCCGCGTTCTGGCACTCGATGGCGTAGAGCACAGGCGTGCGCCCCAGCCAGTCTGCTGCCGTTATCGTGCCTGGCGCTGCCGCCAGCAGCAGCCTGACTGCCTCACATCCCCGCTGCTGTGCGCCCAGGCTGAGCTGCTGCCCATAACGCAGCCCCTGATGCTGCTGTCCTCCCTGCCGCTGCTGCTGCTGTTGCACCGCCCAGTGCAGCGGCAGCCAACCCCCCTCGTCCTCAGCAGTGACCGTCTCCGGGGCCGCCGCCAGCAGCAGCGCCACTGCCGCCCCGTTCTGGTGCCCGGCTGCCCGGTGCAGGGGCGTCCGGCCCCTGGCATCTGTGGCTGTGAGCAGAGCAGGTGCTGCTGCCATCAGCAGCTCCAGCACCACTGTGTGACTGCTGGAGGCAGCGGCGGCGTGAAGCAGGGTGCTCTGCGCGGCATGCTTGGACAGCTCTG